>RPOG01002704.1:0-83439 GCA_008086565.1 Thalassoma bifasciatum
ATGAGTTCAAAATAATGTCGTCCTCTGGATGTTGTTTTCTGGATGCTGTTCTCTGGAAATGGTCTCTAGATGTTGTCATCTAGATGTTGTTTTCTGGGTACTGTTCCTTGGATGCTGTCCTCTGAATTATGTAAATGAACTTCACTGACCTGTATGCTAATGTTTCTGCTAACACACCCTCTCCCCCTCTTTCCTCTCCTCTGCTGTACGATCAGCTGTCTGCCCCCTTTTTACACCCTCATGTTCCTTCAAAGAGTCAAAGCCGGGCCTCTCTGAGGTATTAAATATCTTTATTAAACTGCTGCTCCCCCTCGGCCCCCCTGCAGCCCTGTTTTCTCCTCTGTACACCCCGACTATCCCCACAATCGTGGCCCCTGTTGGCTTCCCTTCAAAGGCTCCTGCCATGCGGCTTCTGCCGGCGACCTGCTGCGGTGCAAGGCCGCAAACAATAGCCGACGTCGGTCCCTGCTGCGTTAAACCAGGCAAGCTCCACCGCACTCGGCTGGGCCACATCTGACGGGGGGACTCTGCCCAGGCAGGGTCCAGAGGATCAGGGGGATGAGGGAGACAGAGGAGGAGGAGAGCGGAGGGGTTTGGAGGACAGCTGTGTCATGGTTTAGTGATTGCTATCAAAAGAGGAGCTGCAGAGTGACCACTATGTTCCTCACGCTCCGACACAAAACTCTGTGGTTTCACACATGGACATGCTGACGTGATATGGGGGCAATCAGTGTGTGTCGGGGTTTAAAGGTGTTTAACAGACACAAAAAAACCACAACTTCTAACAGACGGCTGATATAAAATCTGTCCTCCCATTTGCCGAACACACTCAAACATCCACGGTCACAGGACGTCAAATTTAGACGACCAAAGAATATCAAATCTGGATCATGTCTCAAGATGAGGATCAGATCTGAAAATGACAAGACAGAAAGATTCTGCTCTACACAAATTTCATAGCAGATATTTATCTCCAAGTAGATGCAACACACCTTCACATAGATGCCCTCAAGGGTTTCTGCTCTAAAATGATGTTGTTAACAAGTTGTCTTTTAAAAGTACTGTATTGTTAAGTCCATATCACTTGTAGTTTAACACAAGAAAGAGGACCCGCTCTCCTCTCTTTAGCTCATCAGGTTTTTCCAGTATCACCTGTTTTATTATCTCCATGTTATTTGATCAGTCAGCTTTGCATCTCACTGAGAATATGGAGGAAAAGTGAATTGATTTCAGTAGTTCAATTCCAAAAGGTAAACTTGCATGTTCTATAGATTAAGTAGAACCGAGTGAAATATTTCAGCATTTGTTTCTTTTGATTGTGATGACACCAAATTAAGCATCTCAGACTTGATAGTTTAACCAGCTTTTGGTTCTTTTGGCGCTGTGAGTAGAAGCCAAGGCCTGCTGGAAAATGAAATCTCAATACAGTTTGTTAGCAGATAAAGCATGAAGTGCTCTGAAATGTTCTGGTAAATGTCTGCATTGACTCTGGACTTCAGGAAACTCAGTGCACCAACAGCAGCAGATGAAAGGGTTAATTTGGTGTTGCTGGCAGGAGCCAAGTCCTGCAGTTCCCCCTGCTTTTTGTTCATCTTTTCCTCTCTTCCACACTTCTTTCTAGTAATCTGCTTGTATCCAGCACTTCGTGAACAGACAGTTTCTTTAGTAGAAACCTTTAGTGTCCTAAGTCCAGTTTCCATCAGGTGGTCTGGTGTGGATTAGTACAGTTTGGTACTGGTTGGATTGGTAAAACCCAATCCTGTTTGTGTTTCCACAGCCAATCGCAAGTCAGATGGCAATGGCCACTTAATAGCATGACAGCATAGCAGCATGACAAGTGTAACCCGCCAATAAATCAAACTAAAACAAAAAATATAACCCAGTAAACAAAGAGCAATTCCTGTTCTGTGTGATTGGCACTTGGCTCTTTGTTATAAAGCGCAACAAGCTCGGCTGGAGATCTAAACATGGCAGGGTTATATTTTGTTCTTCAGTACCACCGTCACACAAAAAAGTGACGATTCTTTCGACCAATTAACAGACTGCATCGGTTTACCTGGCATCCCAACAGTAAAATACCAAAAATTGGGAAGTTACAGGTTGGTAATTTAGGGATAAGTCCCTGTTTTAGTCAAAAGAAATGTCACAAAATGCATGCCAGAACAAACTGAACTGAACTGCTAATGGAAACAGGGCTTCAAGGTGTTTCGAGTTTCAGGAACTAAATGGTTCCTTTGGCCCACTATAATCTTTTTCCTTTGTATCTTTCTTACTCTCCTCTACTGGTGTGGTGTTCAGTTACTCAAATTTTTTTCTCCATAGATGTTTTTTATTCTATAATCTACATGAGTTCTAAGCCTCAGCGTAAACACAACCAACTATATAGCACAGGAACCATTAAGTTTGAAGAGTGATGTATATACAGGCGTTGGTTAGAATTGTGAGAAATTTGCTCCGAAGGTTGGGCAAAAGTTCTTGTAGTCGCCGAAATGAGTAGCGACTCTCAGATCCTGAAATCATTTGAGCCTTCAAAAGGACTGATTGGGTGTATTTGTGTGTGACAGTTCTTTCCACCAATCAATTTGGGAACTTATCCTGGTTTTAGTCGAAGGCTACAAAAGGCCAATGTAAACCAAACTGAACCACTTGGTGAAAACAGGACTTTACAGTCCTTGTAAAGGAGGTCAATCACAGTTTTCTGGGAGAGTGTCAGTCAGCAGTCTGAACCATGAGTGTGTTGCTAACTGAACCAGACTCAGAAACCATTTAAACACTCAAGAAACCTAAAACAAATGGTGAAATTTACTCTACAAAGAGGATTCTGATTGCTTCAAGCCAACTCAGAGCTGGTATGTATCTGATCTTTGTGCCTTAAAGTTAAAGTTTGGAGACGTTTCTCTCCCTGCCCTTTCACTCTTTGCTCATTAAGTCACTTTATTCGATCAGAAAGATAAAAAGATGTACCCGGCGCTCCGCCCAAACAGGTGCGACCAAACCAACAGGAGCAATCAGGCTCAGAGATATCAGTCAGATCAGGACACGCCCCCTCCTGGTGTCCTGATGTAATCAGGCTGAAAAGTGAAAACACCTGTGAGGCTTAATCATGCATGACCTGGGCTTCACAAAGCTGCTGTTTAGAAATCAAGTCTCGTCAAGCCACCGATAAATTACCTGATTTCGGCAGTTTGTCTCTGTGCCAGAAATCTGTCAGAGAGTTTCTCATAAACTGAGCTGAACATTCATCCCCTGATTTCACACAAATAAAATATCAATAACAGACATTTTTTAGTGTTAGAGTGTATTCAGGCCAAAGTTTTACCACTTTTAAACCCGTCTCCTGCTCCTTCAGTGTCATGTGTCGGCCCGTAAACCTACACCCTCCCTGCAGCCTCCCCCACTCTGCCAGTTGCAGTGCGCTCTTTGTCCACCACAGTGTGAGCTTAGGAAACAAAGGCGCCATTGCAGAGCCCGAGGTTTTTTAGGAGCCGTCTGCCACTCAAACCCATTGTTGACGTGTGCAGGGCTGCGGGGACAAAGACACTCTGTGTGAGCGGAGACACACCCTCCTGCTCCTCCTGTATCACATCTCACGGGCCGCGTGCACATCGTAACGCTGCAAAGTCACAACACCTGGGGACGAACATAGGCCGTCACCCTAAAGACAGCGTATAACAACCTGACAGCCTGCCTGTGCTACCGTTTTTAAGAGGAACCTATGGGTGGATCCACTTTAACACCTTTCTAACTCAGTGAGACAAGATGTAACACAGCGTAGACATCCAACCTGTGGCAAATTCCCTTTAATCTCCGTCTTTTATTTTTTATTTCGGTGATTTCTTTGTGGTCATCTTTTCCAGTGAAGTACCAGGAAAACGACAAATGTAAGATAAAAAATGAAAATATAGGCAATTTGAGTTATCCTATGGACCCTCTGTGCTCCCCTTTAACTGCAAAAACCAAATGTCATCAAGTGTTTTTGTCTTTCTTTTAGCAATAAATGTCTTATTTGACTTCATATGAGCCACATTCAGATGACAAATGTTTTATTTCAATATATAAGATGAGACATATAACACCTGAGTTGTTTGTAAAGCATAAGCATATTTTCCAAAGGGGAAAGAAGCATCTCTTGCTAGAAGAAACAAATCCTTTTTTTTAACTAAATTTTTAGGGCCGGAGCCTGTAATTTCTAGTGCAATTTCCTTGCAGTACTCCTCCCAAACATATGGGGGCAGTTCATATATTTAAGCTCAAACATGTTTATGTTTATCCACCAATGCAAGGAGTCGAGAGGGAGAGGAGATGTTGAAAAGCTTGATCCTGCTCTGTGGACCAATCAGAGAGCGAGAAATGTGTGTTTCTTTCTTTTCTACTTTTAACATTTTTAAGAGCTCATAGAAATTAGACTGACAAAAGTTTTTTTCTTGTTTCTAACATGCTTTTAGTTTTGATATTAAGTGTTTGGTTATTAATGTTTGCAAAAGACAGCACTTTTTAAAAAAAAAGTCAAATTCTTTGTTCTGTTTTAAGAAAATAATTGACGAGGAAAGCTGATTCTGATTTTGGTTATACACTCCAACAGTAAATTTTACTAGTAAAATACCTGGCATGAAGGGAAGCTGAACTGTAGTTGCTGCGTATTAAAAGTGGCGTGATCATAAGGTTGTTTCATTGTTAAACCAGTGAAACGTTCCTGATTTAAAAACTCATCCACTCTTACTTTCTGGCTCTGTCTTCTTTGTTTCTCTTCCATCCTGAATCTGGACCAGTGGGTCAGGACGAACACAGTCCGGGTTTGTCTGACAGTCTGAGTGTGTAGGCATCACAGTCCTGCCCTTTGACCTCCGTGACATCATCAGACGGGCTCTACTGCGTCTTTCGTGATCCGTTGGGGTCGAGATTATTCAGTGACTTTCAAACAAGCGAAGAGTAAGTGTTGGAGAGCGAGCGGCTCGAACAATTATGTGTGTTTGCTCCGAGAGGCACCGCTCTGTGTGTTCATGTGTGGTCAGTGTCGCACACGAGTGTGTGTGTGTCAGAGTGTATGAATGAGTGTGTGCATGAGTTTATTCATCCTCTTACATTTGCAGTTTTCCTTTTTCATTGAAATGAATTCTTTGACAGATAGAAAAGAGCTTTTTTGTCCTTCTGCTGCTGACTGGTCTTACTAAATGTCAGTTTCTAACTGAAGTCGGGTCGTTAATGAATCAAGGAAAGAAGAAACTGTTTGACTTATCTTGTTGTATAATGAAGCTCCTAGTAGCGTAACTGCCATTCTTAGTCAGAAGATGGCATGAGGTTGGTGAAACAAAGGGATGGAAATCTTTGGTAAGCATTAGTAAGAAATGGTTTCATCCATTGATATCAGTAGCCTTTTGCTTAACGGTTCTCTTATAGATTATTTACGTTACTGAGTCTGACCCTAGAGTGGCTGAGCCTTATGTTGACATCACATAACACAGCATCACACATCACTAATGCTTGTCAGCCAGCAGCAGGACACCTGAAACAATGGCAGAGAGACTGGAGAGACTAAGGTGGTCATAAAACCTTCGTGCAATATATGCAACGCTGTCACATTGTGCAGAGGTGGCAACACCAACGTGTTTAAACATTGTCGACACATGGCGTTAATTACAAAGAGTGTCATGTGTTCAACAGACTTTTGACAACTGCAGCTGCAGCATCTTCAACCCCATATTAGTGGGTTTTTTTCCACAGTTAAAGACGCTATAAGCCCTTAAAGATCAAAGATATTTCTCAAGAGAGCATCATTTAAAACAAGAACTGCTGAGTTTGTTCTATGAATATACTTTGGTATGTCCAAGGATCTGGGATCTGGTGAATTTCATATTTATTTACTTAAAACTCAATACATGTTGACACCAAAACCTGTGAAGTCATTTTTTTGTACACAGGACTAATCCCACATGGGGATAGAGAAAGAAACAGATCAATAAGCAAAATAGATAATGGTACTCATGAAGCCAATTTCTATGAATTCTTTCACTCTTCATTAACAGCAAACAAAAAAAGAAACTGAAGAAATCAGCTTTTTGATCGCCATTTAATTGAGCTTGTGTCGTTGGATGACCATTTAAAGTGAGCAACGGATCAAGATATTGGGAAAATATACTTAACATTTCTAATAAGTGAAATTATTATGCCATCTTGAGAAAACAAGAACTGCATTTAACCAAAATGGAATCTCATCCTGACCTTTTAAGCTCTTGTAGTTTGACTTTTATATCTTTATTAGATTAACACTTTATCATTTCATTTATCTAAAGTGTTTATACAGTTTAATGTAATCAAACAGCCAATCAGAGATTAGTATTAAGGTTGATTGAATGAGTGTGTGTGTAGTTTCTGCTGTTTTTGCAGACAGCTGCCAGTGGACACTTCAGGAACTGCAGGTTTTTACACTTCTACATTTTTATATCATGTTTCTTACCTTTTTAACGTGCTGTTCAGTCTGTCAGAAAAACAAAGCTGGTATGAGTCACATTAGAGCGAAGGAATCAGATTCAGGTCATATTTAACTGCAGTGTTAACGTAGGCTGAGTCTCATAAACTTTGTCTTAGTTAACTCAGCTGATATTTTGATGCTTTAAACACCTCTGGACCCACTGCATACACACACTATCAGAGGTGTGTGTGTGTGTGTGTGTAACCAGCTCTATTTCTGTCCAGGGGCATGAAGAGCTCTTCTGGTCTCTTGAGTCAACAGGGGCAGAAGGTCAAAGGTCAGACCCGATTGAATAAGCCCAAGAAGGGGGTGGGAGGGTCAGGAGGGAGGGAGAGAGGGGTGAGGAGGAGGAGGAACAAACAGATGGGGAGATTTTTGGCGGGAAAATAGGAGACGGACCTGGAGAGTCACCTTATTATTACAGACAGACGGTGAGTCAGTGTCTGAGTCTGAATCATTCTCCGATTTTCTCAAACAGACAAAGGGTGTGAAGGAATGCACACACACACACACACACACACACACACACACACACCTCACCTTTAGCAGCTCACACACCAAATAATAGCTGCCCCCCACCTCCTGCAGACACACTTCGAGATGATGTCACCTCTCTGCCTCTGTGGCACGCTAAACAAGCATGACTCAACATCACGTGTCTGTGTGTGTGTGCACGCTCATATGTGTGTATGTGTGTGTGTGTGTGCTGATTCATGAGGTCAAGGTCCACATTTTGAGCCTGATGTCACTTATCACTGACTAATCCCCCGAACAAAACAGGGTAAGGGGCGGGAACGAGGGGAAAGCGGAGGGAAAATCAAGTTACACTGCATGTGTGTGTGTGTGTGTGTGTGTGTGTGAGTATTTACTTGCAAAACACAACCTTTGTCTCACTCACACAGTTACTATACATGAACATTACTCACTCGCTTCACTAAAACACTAACACAAGGAAACATAAAACTCCTTTTCTCTGCTTCTGTCACACACAAATTCACACCAGTCCGTCCTTCAAGAGGCTCAAATATTTTTAGGTTTTGACTTTCTTTTAACCAGTAAATCACTTAACAAACTAAAAGATTGAGAAAAGAAACGGTTCCTGTAGCTCATTGTTGTTCACGTTTGTACTGAGGCCTGAAGTTCTGTTAAGATTGAAAATTTCAATTAAATAATGGAGAAAAAATAAAAGTTGTTGCACTACACCACCAGACCAGTAGAGGGCAGTAAACAAGATGCAGAGAGGAATGAAAATAATGTTCCACAGGTACCATTTAGTTACCTGTGGAACATTATTTTCATTTCCCTCTGCATCTTGCTTACAGCCAGTTGTTCCAAAAGAGTGGGCACAGTGAACACAATCACCTTGGCAACCAGCACAACTGACTCATAAGTGTAGTTTGCTCTGTAGTAGTGGGGGATAATAATGCGCCCGGTGGCCAACCATCAAACAAAAGAAGAATCAGCAGCAGCAGAAAAGGAAGTTAAGGTGCAAGAACTATGTTGTGAAAACTCATGCTTTGATAATGTTGCGAACACTGGTACATTTGCCAGATGAACGCTCCAACGCAAACTAGCTGCACACGCTGCTAATGCTCCATTACTTTCCCCCCAAAATTTTTTGCTTTTTGCCTTTTTCACTCTCTTTGGAACCAGTTTTGAATTCTTTCTGATTATTTTCCAAGTTGAATCCTGATTGTCTTGCCAATTTTTCTTGCTTTTTGACAATATTTGGTCACTTTTCTTTTTGTTTTTTTCCACTTTTGGACAAAATTTTGTTATTTTGAGATAATTTTCCAAGTTTTTCCCCCAATTTTCTTGCTTTTGCCCAATACAGTCACTGTTTTGCACTTTTTGACAATTTTTTGCTACTTTCTGTCTGTTTTCCTAGTCTTTTCCCCAACTTTCTTACTTTTTGCCCATTTTAGTCACTGTTTTCCTCTTTGGACCCATTTTACCCACAGGAAAGAGTGCACGTTGCTTTTTTTCACTCTGCACAGCATCAGTTGGCATCCATTCCCAAACAGCAGGGGCAGTGTAGGTAAAGGAGGGTGCATTTGTTTGTATCTTTCAACATTATTTCATCCATTCCTTTTCTCTGCCGAGTGTGACCAGAAGGAATCGTTATGACACGGTGATGACAGTGATCTCTGTGTGATGACTCGTTTAGATGCCAGTGTTTTTGTGATCTTGAGACCAGGAGCTCCTGTTCATCCACCATGTTGTCAGTGCATTTCCGTCCAGTTGTTGCAAATTTTTAGAGGTGCACAACATGGAAATTTTCTGCGTGAAACAGACTGTATGAGGGGGGGGGCATGTGGACTTCGTGAACGTGTCCAGCCTTAACCCAGCTCAGGTCTCCTACAAACTTCTGAAGGTGAACTGAAGGTCTTTACACTAAGACATCAGTATAACATGAGGTCGTTTCTTTTAGTCGTCCAGTTTTTCTCTGATTGAGGGTTTAAAATCAGCCTCACGCTGCTGTATTAAATGTTTGCACACTGCGGCTTCCTCTCATCCGAACACTTCCTGTGCACAAGCTGAGTATAAACACATCACCATCACCTCCACTTCAGCCAAACGATCAGAGCGCAGGGGCCAAATTAAACATCCTCTGGACCCCGGCCCAGGAAGTGACCTCATGGCTAAACACATGACATGTCCCCGCAGACATGAAGTCCTCACAGAGGGCGACTTTCAAAAAGCTGAGGCGATGGCGAAGGATTGTAGTTCGATGCCAGCACAGGTGTAGACTGGCATGAAGAGAGGATGTGTGTTTCACAGTCGTGTAGCATCATAATCCTGGTGCTAAATGAGACGACTTTCTACAGCCTGAATAAAGTGAATAACAAAATTATGTTTTTGCATATTTGAGGGTCCAAAAGTTTTCAGATCGCCTCAGTATTCAGAATTCCTCTTTGATAATATGTAAACATGACTGAGGTAAAGTTCTGGTGATAAACATGATGGAGTGTCAGTGTGGGGTTTACCACAGCCCGTCTGGAGCATAGACCTGACATCCATGCTGTGATTTGTTGCTGCTACATGTACATCCATACATCTCAGTCGTAAATTAGCTCTAAGTACAGATTAACTCTCACAGACACGTTATTTACTTCATCCAGCGGTGCTGCAGAGACTGATCGCTGCTTCATGAGCGAAAACTGAGGAGGAAACCTAAATTAAACTCCTCATTCTGTTGAAAACTTTGACAGCTCAGATTTTCCTCCCAGCCACTTGGAAAATTCTGGTACTTCTAAACCTCTGCCCTCTTTCTGTACGTTTGTGGTGGATGTGACTAATTGGAATATGAAAAGCAATGAAACCACATCTGTAGATCACGTCGGCTCATCTGTCAGTGGAAATACGGCTGATTAAAAACTTCTCCACACAGGATCTCTTCCACCAAGCGCTGATGGATTTAAATCAAATCCAAACTTCAGCTTCATCAGACACTTTCTGTAAACTCAAAGTCCTCTTTCTTTTCTTCAAAGCCACCAGACTAAAATCAACGTTTTATCAAACAGAAACAGGAGTTTACAGCTCACTTTGTTTGTGCTGTTTTGTACTTTTCAAGGTTGAAACTGTGAAGCAAATGTTTATGTAAAAGTATAAAGAACTTTGAGTAGTTAGAAAGACTAGAAAAGTGCTTAATGATGGTGGTTTTGCCAGCTTGGACAGGCTAATCGCATCTTGCTTCCTTGTCTGGATTAGTCATAAAACTGAATACTACAGAAGATAATGGGTCTAGTGCAACTAGATACTGCCAGCTCATCTTTAGAGATGGGTATCAATAAATGCTTCCTGTTAAGAATCGATAAGAAATGGTTCAATCCATCGACATCATTGCCTTTTTGCTTAAAGATTCCCTTCATGATTATTTATATTACACCAGAGCAGATGGACCCTACGTTGACTATTCTGCCCCAGCTAGCTTAGTTTAACTTAGCAGATAAATGGCTGTTTCCCAAGAACACTCTTATCCAAGGTTTTCTGCTTTGGATTTTTTGTAAAGAAGTTGTAAAACTGTACCCACAAAGAAACAAGCATTACTTTCTCACAAGAGATTTATATCCAATACATTCAGCATGTAATACACCCCCCTAATGTACCAAAAAAATATAGAAAATAATACTTAAAATTTAAAATTGTCAAATTACTAACAGGTAAATGTTTTCCAGACAGGAAGTGCAGGTTCGTGGCTGATTTCAGTTTAACTACGTCAAGCTCAAGGTTCCAAACAACTCAAAGCATTGCTGGACGGCTGACTTCAGCCAATAACATGCAGCAGAACTATGTGTCAACGTCACTTGTTGTGCGATTTTCACTTATTTTTATTTATTCATTTATATCCAGAGATATCTAAATCTGTTCACCAATTTCATATCAACTTATATATTTACTTGTAAACTCAATAAAATGTTATTGACAGGAAAAATCTGCAAAACTACTTTTTGTACACGGAAAATTCACAGGAGGAATTGATGGAGAATCAATAAGGGCATTGGTGTCAATAAATCTTATTAATATACATCCCTATTCATCCAGAATAAAAAGAAATAGAAAAAAAAATTCATCCAGCTGCTGCAACACACACAGACTCTAGTGTTCATATTTAAATGTCTTTTGTTTGTTGACAACATCAACAACAACAGTAACTTCCATCAAAATGACGGTTCAGGTTCTTCTAATGTCTGTGGTATCCATGGTTACTGCTGGTTACAGTCCTCCTTTCTTCACCCATAAATTGAATCCCACAGGTTGAGATTTTGCGCAATTCTAGTCGTAATGAAAACACTGGCAATGCTCAACTGTACCTTACAGAAACCTTAGAAATATCATTTTTAATTTGCCAAAAAAAGTGTGACAGAGATGTGGCTGATGAAACTCCTGGCTTCAATTTAAAGTTGGCGTGTGATGACACACCCATTCGACCAGGGAGCATAGACACTTACACATAAATAAAAGGCCTGTGACTGCTTACGTTTTCTTTTTAACAGCTCCACTTAACTCTAAATTCAGCAGATATTTTGGCCTTTGACACTCAGAATGACTTCAGGGAGAAATTCCCTCACACACGTCTACTGACAGGTGAAGTTTCACAGAGTTCACAGAGGTCATCAGCTGGACATCAGTTAGCATTTCCCTCTCTTTTTCTGGCAGATATTTCCAGAACAGTGACATGTTTTGAATGTTTGTCCTAAGGTGAAGCAGCGTCTCCAGGTTATCTCTGAGGTGAATGGTTTCAGGCCTCAGGTCGGATCAATCAGCAGCTGGACTCGTCCTTTGAAGATCAGAATGAAGGCGGAGCTGCTTTCACTCTCAACTCTTTCACTTTTTGTAAATCATTTAGACACACACACACACACACACAGACACACACACACACACACACACACACTTAGGTCTGGTCTGTGTTTTTGAGGTAGTTTGAGATGTGGAGCAGCTGAGCACCAGTCACTACGACTACACGCTTTATTCTAAGCAACGCACACACACAGACACACACACACTCCAGGAAATGAACCCCATTACCTTCACATAGAGTACGAAAAGTGCTCCCTAAACAGCACAGTCACCATTTCACACAGAGCGGCCTTTCACACACACGTGCACACACACTCAGACAAAGAGGCAGTTCACTCCAACACGGGCGTGGCTGACCTGAGGTGGGCCTGCCTGTTTGAGTGTGTGTGTGTGTGTGTGTGTCCCCTTCAGTGTGGATAGAGAAATGATCTACTCGGGCTAAAATCATGTTTTGAACCAGGCTGTAAACTTTTTACGTTTATTTCTGCTTTAAAGATCAGCTTTTTGAATGGGTGTGTATGTGGTTTCTGCTGTTTCTGCAAACAGCCTCTAGTGGACGCTCCAGGAACTGCAGGTTCTCACAATTCAGCATTGAATTCACATCTTTCAGCCTTAGTTGTCTCCTGTTTTATTTGGCAGTTTTTGACCTCTGTGTGTTTCCCTCCTCTTGATTACTCATTGCTATTACCTGTGTTGTGTCACACCTGTGTCTGATTCAGTCTGTGTGTTTCCTCCCTCTTGTGTCACAGTATTGAGTCATCTCACCGCTTACTCTGCTGTTTTTTTTCCACTGGGTTTCAGTTGGATTTTGTTTTAAATTTTTATTCTATTGATAGACTTTTTCAGAGGATTTTAAGTCTTGAACTTCAGTAAGTGACCTTTGTTAGTTTTTCTCATTTGTAGAATCCTTTTTTAATCTAAATATAAACCAGGATTAAACCAGGAAACGCTGCTTGAACACAAGAGAATAACACACAATTCACTCTTTAACCCTCTGATGTATGAAATATCAAAGCCTGTGTCTCCATATTTTTCATTTTTTATTCTTCACAGGGCCTTCGGAAAAGTGTTTTTAGGTTTTCTTCTTATTTTAGATATTCGAGTTTATTCAAATGTCACAGAAATGTCCTCTCCAATGGACTACATTCGCCTTAACCTTCAACATCAAACAGTCTGGATTCATGTCAAAATTGACTGAACTGCGTTTTTATGGGAGTGTTTCCGTGACAGCTGAGTTTGATTATGAATTTCTAATATTACATTTTTACAGCATCAAAACTTGACTTTGAATTTGAAAAACCATCAAATTTCCAGGATGTTTTTTTTTTTTTTTTTTACTGCTTTTGATTTTTTTTCAATGTTAAAATGAACTCAGTGTAAAAGAAATAGCTTAAAATGATTGTTTTCTGTAGCTAGATGTACAAACAATTAAACAAATATCTACATCTCAATTCGCTCACTGTTTTTCACACTTTTGAGTCCATCACATTCAGATCAGGATCAACTGGTGGTAGAAAAGAAACACTGATTCCAGAAACCATCTCCTGCTGGCTTGCACTGTCCTCTACTGGTGAGACAAAGCACTGCAATATCACTGATACTGCAAACCTGCAAAGGCATGACGGGAAAATGCAAAAAGTACAACCTGCAGCAGAAAAAAAAAAATTTTCTTAGGAGAAAGAATCATAAAAGGAGAGAATTTTTGAGTTTATTGCCAAAAAAAGAGGCAAGAGACAGTTGATGAGGAAAGAAATTTGATAACACAAAAACTGTAACCTCTGTTGTCGGTTTTAGGCTGGAAAGTTCACAAGACTTTGGGATGAATGCAGGAGAGTCTCTCTCTGTGTGGTGAGTGAATATTTGCCCGAGGTTAAAGGGTAAATTTCATTCCCAGGGAGGGTAAAACAGATCAAGTTTGTGGCATATATGAGATTAATGTGGCTTTATATGTGTTATTCTTATAGATTTGTGATATTTATACAGTATTCATGGAGCAGAAATGAACAACAGAATGACAAATACTTGATCTCATCCTTTATGTGTTGGATTGGTGTATATATTCTGTAGATTTAGTTGTGTTTGCAGAGACAGGAAGTTGATCTTATGGAGAATAAAAGATGTTTGAGTCAGAGCGTAACGAGGCCTGAGACACCAAACAGAATCAGTCTTTAATCAAACTCAGGAAACACTGATGAGTTATCAGTTCTGCATCCAGATAGAGAGATAACACACACACACACACACACACACACACACACACACACACACAGTCAGCTCTCTGTGGGACTTTCTCGCAGCTCAGGAGGGCTGATAGTCCAGGTCTGTGTTTGATAACAAACAGAACGTGATGCCAACGTCACCAAACGCTGAGGCACCTGACACAAACACAAACACACACACACACACAAACACACACACAAACACACACACACACACACACACACACACACACAGTCTTGTCTTGCTGAGTGGGCCAAAGCATGAATTCAGATTTTGTTTTAGTTCCACAAAAACTGCTGTGAAGTGAATTAGGGTCAGGTGGACCCACAAAATTTTCTGTTACAACTGTCAGGCAAATTGTTCTGGATTCAAAAGAAAAACCCACAAATGACTTCAGCTGAAATACAGGACCCTGTGAAAAAATGTGGTCTGCCTGTCTCAAGATGCACAATAAGGAGGCACTTGAAGAAAAAACAGACTGGAAGAGTTGCCAGAAAAAAGCCATTTATACGCAAATGCCACAAAATATCCAGATTACAATGTGCCGAACAGCACAGAGACAGGCATCAAAACTTCTGGAACAAAGTCATTTGGAGTGATGAGACCAAAACTTAACTTTTTGGCCACAACCATAAATGTTACATTTGGAGAGGAGTCAACAAGGCCTATGATGAAAGGTCCACCATTCCTACTGTGAAACATGGAGGTGGATCACTGATGTTTTGGGGATGTGTGAGCTACAAAGGCTCAGGAAACTTGGTCAAAACTTATGGTGAGATGAATGCAGCATGTTATCAGAAAATACTGGAGGAAAATTTACACCCAGTAACCCAGAAGCTGCGAATGGGGCATTCCAACATGACAACGACATCACAACCAAAACACAAGGCCAAGTTGACCTGCCATTGGCTACAGTAGAATAAAGTGAAGGTTCTGGAGTGGCCATCTCAGTCTCCTGACTCTCAAACCTGCAGTTCATGCAAGACAGCCCAACAATTTACAGGAACAGGAGGCTTTTTGCCAAGAAGAATGGGCAGTTTTACCATTTAAGAAAATAAAGACCACCAACCACAACGACCACAAAGAATTTCAAGCCGTCATTGATGTTAAAGGGGGAAATACAAGGTATTAAGAACTGGGGAATGTAAACTTTTGATCAGGGTCATTTTGGTAGTTTCTGTTGACATCATTATTTAAAAAGTGTTAACACATTTATTTGTTGATAAATTGCCAACCATAAAACATGAGTGAAAGAAAAGTTTTTGTGTTATTATTCATATTCTCAGAGAAAAGGCCAAGAAACCATAAACTCTGCCAGGGTACGTAAACTTGTGAGCACAACTGTAGATTGTTGCATTTGTAAAGATAGTTTTCAATAATTTGTCCCTTTGGTTGAGTAATAAAGCATAAATCATCCACTGCAAAACAATTGTATCTGGTATTTTGACACTTTTGTGATAATGATATTGCAGCAGGCTACAGTGTGATTCAGTCTAATTTGCAATTTACTGCTGAGCCCTTTTGATTACAAACCTTTATTTTTATTTACCTTAAACCTGCTTTGTGTCTTCTCTGATGATATATTTGCAGCCTCTCATCTAAAGTCTATGAAAACTGAACTTTATAACCTCTCTGTGTTTGTTCAGTGACGAGCTTGACCTCACAAAAATAACACTAAATTGTACAATATGTTCCTGTGTTAGTCTGGAATAAATTATGCCGATATGCTCAGTTCAGCGGGTCCAATAACACAATACGCTCATTCAGATTTACAACACAAACATCAGCACAGCTTTCCAAAGCCACTCAGTTCTCTGTCAGTCATCTGTCATCCATTGTTTTCCTCCTAATCCCACCATTGACAGTGAGGTCCATTTCCACCGCCAGGGACCCATAATTAATCAGCCGGCTTAAATTAGCCCAGGGCAATTAAAACACCCAGCAAACGCTTAATGAGGTGACCCTGGTGGTCATTAAACAATTCAGTGAATCAATAAGGGATCAATGAGCAGCAGCAGATGGGGTTTGGCCACTTAGAGGAAACTGTGGCTGGATGACAGGAGAGATGAACTGATCGTGTTTTATTTACTGGACAGATGGAAACATATGAACCTCCTCACCCTCCTCTTCCTCAACTCTCCCCCCCTGCAGGTTTTATCTTTAAACCCTGAGGATACAGTGAGCTCTCAGGGCCTGATTCACTAAAGGATTGTGCAGCAGAATATTAAAGCTCCTGTGAATAAAGTAAAAACTTTCATCTCTTAGTTTGCGCTTTTTGTTATATGAGCTAAAAAATGAAAAATAGAAATTGTCTGTTGTTTTTGTTCGCTTTTTGTTTCTGTTTCATTAGCAGTTAAAAGCTCTTCACAGGAGCTTTAACAGGATAACTGCACAGTGTAGCATCAGTTTTTTTCTCCTCCTGACCTCTGAGTGTCCAGCAGCTTCACCAGGACAAAGAAACTCCAGTACACCTCCCTCCTCCTCCTCCTTCTCTCTCCAACATCAACTTCTGCTCGTTTAAACTCCCCAGACTCCCCCTCCCCCCAAACACACACACACACACACGCACACACATACACACACACACACACACATACACACACACACACACACACACACACACACACACACACACACACACACATACAATACAACCTCCCCCCTCCGTCCTGCGTGTCCCTCTTCTCCTCTGTCGGCTGTTTTTGGTCTTTGTGAAGATTCCTGTCCTGGGCTGGCGTGAGGCCAAAAGATGATGACGCCAAAACTTGATCTAGACTTTGATCCACATAAAAGAGGAAAAACAAAAATACTTCCCTGTGATACAAGTATAAGTAATAATTCTGACGTTGTAGGCAGGAGCCAAGTCCTGCAGTTCTCATTGGTTCTTGTTCATCTTTTCCTCTCACACTTTCTCCTTTCCCTACTCTTTACTAATCTGCTTGGATCCAGCGCTTTGTGAACAGGCAGTTTCTGTAGCAGTTCAATTAAAAGAAAAAAACAACAGCAACGATTTTAAAGTGACACGAACTATGAAAAGAAAAATTTATAAAGGACTACTTCAAAAACAGAAACAACTCTAAAAATTAACAAAAA
The DNA here is from genome assembly GCA_008086565.1 of Thalassoma bifasciatum. NCBI lineage: Eukaryota > Metazoa > Chordata > Actinopteri > Labriformes > Labridae > Thalassoma > Thalassoma bifasciatum. The sequence continues at coordinate 17,087 of RPOG01002704.1, forward strand.
CAAAACACAACAATTTCAAAAAGAACAGCGATTTAAAATAATAACAAGTTCAAAACACAACTAATTTCAAAACAACATTCAAAACATAGCAATTTATAAAACAACTAATTTTAAAACACAACAATTCAAAAAAGAACAACACAGTAACAAACAAAAACAATTTCAAAAAGAAACACAATTTAAAAGACAACACTATCAAAAAAAGAAAGATTTTTAAAAACAGAGCAATTTAAAAATGAATAACAAATGCAAAAAAATAACATTAAAGGGGTACAAATTTATGAAAAGTTATGCAAAAATTAACAAGTTAAAAAACAACAGTATTTCATAAAAAATATTGAATTAAAAAAATAAAGCAAAAAACGAAAATCATTTCAAAAAGAAAAATAATACAAAGACAACAATTAAAAAAAAATGCTTTTTAAAGAAGAAAAATTCAATTCAGTGCAGGTTATAATCAACAATTATAAAGTAACAGCAACTATGAAAAGAACAATTTCAACAATAGCAGTTGAAAAAAAAACCATTCAGAACTATTAAAGAAGACCAATATTTTTTTCAGTGACAAAAATAACAGTTGAAGGGCAACACTTGAAAATTTGCAAAGTGTCAGTTCATTATTTTGATCAGTTTGACATTGTTAGTTTACTTTATTTAACTTTTTCACCAGGTTATAATAAATAAGATACTGAACTCAGGGTTTCATTAACTGTGGGCCATAATCATCACAATAAAGGAATCGAATGCTGGAATATTTCACTCTGTGCAGATTGTATCTGTGAAATTTCTGAGTTTCCCTTTTTGAATTGAACAACTGATATAAAATCACTTTTTCAACAAAATCTTATCTATTCAGATGCACCTCTGTTTTTAAAGATAGAAACAGAAAGTGATGAATTTGATGTTCATTTTGTAAATGAGGAAAATGTTGAATAAGCATGGAAATAAAATCTAAGTTGACAGTGTCTGATTTTATTCAGTGAAAAATTACTACTTCCAAATTCAGTGAATTTACAGTCTAACTGGGCAGAAAATTAACAAATTAGCATTAAATGTTGTAATTACACCCGTCATAAATCGTGTAACTGGTTGTTTTTGGTGATCTAGAGTGCGTCAGGTTTGTAAAATAATGTGGTGAACATCAGAGTCTGGCTGCAGGATGAAAACAGAAAAGGTGTTCAGTGTTTATGTTGGTGCACATGTGTTTAAATGCATCACTGAGATGATGATGTCATCACAGCTCCGTCCTCCCCCACCCAGCTCAATACACACAGAAACACAACCTCCCCACTCCTCACCCCCCAGCAGCACCGGCCAGCTGTCTCCCCTGCTGCTCTCAGCTGACGGAGCACAGGCTGAGGGAAGGAGGAGGCGGGGGGGACAGCTGAGCAGATGCAGGAGCCCCCTCCTGGGTCTGCAGGGGACGGGGTCTTTCCCAGACTTCACCCCACAGCCGAGCAGCTGCCCCAACACCAGCTGTCTGGATGATCACAGGAAAACCAGGAGGAGGAGAAGAGAGGAGAGAGATCAGACCAAAGTGACCACCGCAGACCAAAACAATCCCAGACTAAGGCCCCGTTTCACCTTGAAACGCAGAAAAACGCAATGAAAAAAAATCTGCATCAACACGGAAACGCTGACGGACAGAAAACACTGTAGTACGCATGTCAGGCCTGTAGATGGTGATATAAGTGTAGGAGCCATATACACACCAATAGAATAGAAACTGAAGAAGAGGTGAGCCGGTCGTCTGGAGCTTACATTAAAAACTTCTTCTCTAATTGCAGAAATTGTGCAACCAATGTATGTTTTGGTAGAAATCAGGCATTAGATTCAGCAGCAGAAGATCAAAACTGTAGCTCGCTGTTGTTGTTGTTGTTGTTTGGTTCATGCCTGGCACAATGGAGGCTTATTTTGCGCGCACGCAGAGCTGAATGTGACGTCAGCGTGTCTAGGTTTTCCCAGCTTAGTGTTGACATGAAAAGTTCCACTCTGGATTGCATTTTCAAAGTTTGCATTTTTGGTTGGCAAAAACACAGTTTCCACGTAAACAGGAGGCTGAAACACAACAAAACTTTTGCGTTTTACCCAAAAATCATTGTCGTGTAAACGGGGTCTAAATGTGCCGGCAAATGCACAATCTTCCATTTGACCTTTGACCTCTGGATAAAACTTTATCACATACAGAAAGCCTCAACTTCTTGTTTACAGATATCATATCAGAACCCTAAAATTTGTGTGGAGACTATCAGATTTATGAAATCAAAGCTACAGGCCTAAAACGTTTTGTTTTGACCTGTTGTTATAAGAGGATAAATGCAGCATCTAGTTTTTGTCCAGGTTTTATTTACATGTTGTTTTCCATCAGTTTTGGTCCGACAGGGCTTCAAATATCATCCACAACATTATTAGTTTACATCACTGCAGGTTTAAGACAAACGAAGTCCCTCAGCATTTCCTTGTAGACGCAGATTGTTTTTATTGCATTTTCCTGCATTTCAGGGTGAAACGCTGTGAAACGTTGTCATGTAAATGGGGCCTAAAACCCATTGGTGCACCAATGCTCCCAATTTCACATATGCTCTTTAAATTACCATAACTCCTCAAAAAGCTACTCAAAAAAGAAAAACAAGCTTTGCAGTGGTATCTGGGGTATAAATGCAAAGGAATTCATGAGCAATGATGCTTTTATCACAGGTGACAAGTGATGCAAGCTTTTCCCATTTTACATGTTTTTCCAAGTATCAGCAGATGTTAAAAGTTTCAGTTTTTAAGAAAAAAAGAAGAAAAGAAAACACTGGTAGCAAGATCTCCGACCCCTTTGAGGTTTAAATAACATCATAGGTGGCGTAGATGATACTTGGATGATGTTATGAAATAATCTCAAGTTGTTGAAAACTGTGAGAGAGCTGATAGAAATGAACTGTCAGAGTAAGAGCCAGTCTCTGTGTAACTGAACTGTAAGTGTGTGTTTCCTCATGTGCGTGAGTGAGTGTGTGTGAGGAAGAAGGAGGGAGAGGTGGAGTCGTGGGCCCCAGATGGATAATGGATGGGAAGTCCAGCTACTGTTGGGGGACCGGGGGGGTCAGAGCTGCTGATAGCTCCGTCCGTCCAGCTGACACCAAACAACCCCTGACTCTGCTGTCATGGCATGAAACTGTACAGGAAACTACAGACACACGAAGACATTAGACGAGGATTTAACTCTCTCCTCATTTACAGCGTCACACCAAATTTCTGTAGGTGTCTGTCAAAGGAAAGATTTAAGAACAAATCATTTTCATCAGCTTCTGTCGGTCAACCATGTAAAGTAAGCACCTTATGACTTTAACTTTTTGCATCAGTTCTGTTTCAGACAAACACACGTTTTATTCATCCAGGTTAAAGATTTCTGTCTTGAATTCTGCTGCCCGGCTAAATAGAGTCAGAAAACATGGATAAAGTATTTTATATTCTCACACAACAGAGGAAAAATTTCACAGACCCCCAGATTTGACATAAAAGTTGATGTGAAACTTCCATTTGTTGAGGCCCCGTTTCATAGTGTTTCACCTGAAAACATTGAAAAATGCAATGAAAAAAATCTGTGCACTCATGGAAAAGCTGAGAGACTTGAACGCCATAGTGCATATGCCAGGTCTGTAGATGTTGATATAAGTGTAGGAGTCATTTAGCTGATCAACATAATTTATACTGAAAACTTCTCTCAGAAATGGCAGAAAAGGTGCAATAGATGCAAATTTTGTTGTAAGGTAGTCAAGAGTTTCAGCAACACACGCACAACATCGTGGTCCACTATTGTTGTTGTTTGGTTCATGCATGGCACAGTGGAGATTTAAATTCCACTTTAAAGGCTGTTTTCACAAGATCTCATTTTTAGTCACCAAACATGCCATTTCCGTGTAAACGAGAGGTGGAAACACAACAATAGTTTTGCGTTTCACCCTAAAACTGTTGTTGCGTAAACGGCTCAAGTGTCCACTTGAGACTGCCCCCAAAAAACTAGGTGATCAAAAGAGTCAACACCATTAAAAATAAAAAATATACAAAAATATATAAAAAGAAATAAAGACAAATAAAAAATAGAGCTGTAAGATGTATTCAAGTATGCAAATTATGAAGCTAGTTTCAACCCATTTCCATCAAGAGGTCGGGTTTGGATCAGTTCAGTTTGGGACGGGTCAGATCGGTAAAACCTGATCCTGTTTGCGTTTCTACAGCCAACTGTGTCTTCCTGGTGGGCGGTGTGTGAGCTGGATGTCGATAGCCACGCCAACTAGTGACGGCATAGCAGCAATAAATCCAAAGAAGAAGAAAAATGAGACACTGTAGACCAAAAGCATTGATAGAAGAAATTCAGTAATTCATTTTATTTGTGATTGGCATGTGACTCTTTGGTTATGGGCTGTTCTTTATTACCGTAGCTGCACAGGAAGTGATGATTCTTTTAATCGATCAACAGACTGCAGTGTTTCTAGCGCCACCTTCTGGGGTCACTCGGTATATCTGGCTCCCCAACAGAAGGGTACCAAAAAGTGGGACAGTATGGGGCCTGTTCCACTTTTAGTCAAAGGAAAAATTCTTTGCTGTATCGAAACAAACCAAGGAAGTTTGACCCCTGTTCTTCACCATTTGCTGCATTTCTTCCTCTACACTCTTCTACCCCTGAGTTCTGGAAACCCTGTGTTACCTAAACTCCTTCACTTTGGGCAAAGACCTAAAGAAATAACTTCATAATTAGAATTAGAGTCAGGATTTCCAACACGTCTACTGTCTCTTTGAGCTCCATAACATCTCATTTTCAGGTCACTTGATTTAGTTCTAGTTGAGTTATCTTGTTCCATTTCTATCATAATAGGACAGAAGATGTTTTTTTAATTCAGATTCTTCAGATTTTAAACACAAGACGGAAGAAATACAAGTGTGTGTGATGTAACATGGCGTGAGGTGAGGTGTATCTAAGTGGACCTGGTGATGAAAATAAAACCAGAGAACCATAAAGAAGTAAAACCTCGATCAGGTTTCTCCTCAGCTTTCACCTCAGAGGTAAACGCTGACCTGCTGAGACCTGATCTCCAATAAAAGATCTTCTTTACAGTGAGGACTCGGAGGTTGGGTCTGTCCTCGGGGTCAGGATGTGCCCCCTTTCAAACCCTCATTATATCAGTTTCCCCTGGACCAGGACTATCAGCTGCACCCATCCATCACAGAAGCCCCGGGCCCCGGTGTGGGAGCCCCTAAACCAACACAGGGTGACCGACCATGAAGAAAGGTGAGCTGCTCCTCCTCCTCCTCCTCACCTGTTCCTGTCCTCAGACTCTGAAGGACCACAGGGACAGACCGAGGGTGGGGTCCCTTTCAAAGCTGTGTTTGGGGTTTGTTTGTTGTCTGAGTCTTAATCCTCTCTACTGTAAATGAAGACCACTTTCAGCCCGAGGGCAGAAATAAACCACCACAAAGCTGCTCCTTGTTCTCAGAAGAGAAGAGGAGGTCTGAAGGCCGAAGGAGGAAGACGCTCCGCTTTTTATAGCAGGGGAGGAAATAAGACCTTCTGTCAGACTCAGAGACCCCAATTAAAAGCTGCTTTTGAAGTTTCTGTTCAGTGAGAAGCTTTTGACTTCAGACATTTACTCTTTATGTTTCTTCTTCTTTTACTTTGGTTTCATATGAACCAAAAGTTTGTTTATTTAAAGGTCCAGTGCATAAACATTCAGTAAAGCATCATTGTAAACATACCAGAGTTAGTCGTAAGGCTAAGATATTTTCAAGTCAAGGCAGAGTTTCAAATGACAGGAACAGATGAATAAAGACGGATAGAAACATCACAACAGCTTATAAATGAAACGTGATACTCAAAATTTTTAGAAATTTTAGATAAATTCTTATAAAGCTTCGATAAATATTTAGTTTTAACTAAATATTTAGAAACCTAGCTAAATATAAAGAATCAGGACATGCATTCAGACTGTGTATATATAACATTTACGTAAAACATTAAACATTTACATAATAATTGAAAAATACATTTTGTAAATATTTCTCTAAATCTGAATAAAAAGTGATGTTTTAGGGCTTAAGGTGGAGAAATGTTGTTAATTGTAGTGTGTGCAACTCTACAATCGGCACCCCATAGATAATGTCACCAATACAAAAAGTGTCACAAAGACTCTGAGAGTTTTTTCCGGAAAATCCCCCATGAGATTGTTTGATGAACAAAACAAGTGATGTGACATCAGAGAGAGCACATGACCTTCAAAATAAAAGCCCTGCTTTATGTGGGGGCAATGTCCCAGAGTTTACATCCATGTGCAATACAGTCTATGAGAAAAACACAATCATACCTATACCTTCTTCACAAATGTAGAATTTTCAATCAACAACAAGCTAACATTTTGTGATATTTATTCATCAATATATTTCTGGAGAATCATTTCTTGTTCAACGCCTGAACAATCAATCCAGGAATCATTTTTGTCTTTTAATGTCCTGCAATAAGACATTTTTCTGGACTCGCCAGCTGAATGTGGCTCATACTAAGACTAATGAGACAATTTCTTTGTACTTCTATTTCTCGGGTGTAGAGCTCAAGCTCAAAATTGTTTCCTGTTCTTAAACGTGATGTGTTCCTCCGTGTCATAAATTATTGGAGTTAGGGAAGCATCATGATAAATATTTGTTGGCGTATTAGTAAAATGGTGTTTGTAAGTACAGTGTTATTCTGATTACCGCAACCAAATCTGCACCAGATTTTCTACTTTTTTTTTTATTGCAGAAACAGGCATAAATAAATAAAAGGGTTTTGAACTGTTACAGGGTTTTCCTTTGTCCTCAGGTGTAACACTAAGTGGACACTCAGAGAACTGCAACAACAGCTTCTGTATCTACATTCTGCTTTGACCTCTGACCTTTCACTAAAGTGGGGCCTAAATCTCAGCAGAGATCACAGGAACTTGTTAAAACTCAGGTGTGAATGTAAACTCAGCTGCTTCTGTACGTAATCCAGGTGATGAGCTCAGATACTCTTTGCTTTTTAACACCAGGTGAGAATGAGACTCAGCAGGTAACCATTAAAGAGCTGAAGAGCATCTTTTAAAAGCTTTTACATCCCATTACTTTCTGTTTGTAGGGTTGAAGGAGAGATAATGCACCTGTTATTTTTATGTTGTTTCAGAAGCAGCCACTAGGAGGCGCAAAAGTTGATATTTTCAAGTTATATTACTATACTAGATAACCTGAGAATTGCAGTTTGATTTGAATATGTTTCAGTCTACAAACAAAGTCTTGATGTAAATAATCTCAGCTCCTCTTCTCTTCTCTCTTCTCATCTCCTCTTCAAGTCACAGCTCGGCCAAAGCTGCTACCGCTGGTGTTGAAACATTTGCTGAGTAATAACCTTCAGATTATGACTCTTTGTCATCTGGTGTCTCACCTGTCACCTGATTACAGCACACGGCAGGAAGTGTGTGTGTGTGTGATGAATTAACACGCTGCTTCTGTTTCTGCTTCCCGTGCTGCTTTGGAAGAATTGGAGTCGGCTTTGGCGCCTGAAAGTGAGAAAATCTCCACGAACCAGAGGAGCTGAAGGTTCACAGGAAGCGTCAGGAGAGAGATCAAACTTTTACACCAAACACTGAGCAAATGTAGGAAGAGAGAGAAGAGCGGGCCACTTGTTTAACAGCAACATACGACACACACTTAGTTACAGATTACAGTTACTTATAGACAAAAAAGACAATAAAACTCACTCATTCAGATACAGATTCAGGTATTTCAAAATGAAATATTTCTGTATTTATTTTTTTTAAATGTGATGAATATAGATTCAACTCTAATTTCAACATCTCAAAAAATCAGAATATTGGTTAAGACAAATAAAAACTGTTTTTCATGAAGAAATTTACCACTTCATGTTATTGCAGGACGTTTTTTTGAGTAGTGTGATGGAAGTAAAGGGGACGTAGAGTTTGAAGTGTTTACTTTTATATCTGCTTACTCTAAACCTTTTTCCAGAGGGCAGTAATTCACACTATGAATCCAGAAAATGAGGAGAGTCCTCCAAAAGTTTTGTGCCTCATTTACAAAAATGTTTGCTAATATAGTATAATAGTAACAGTATATGTAGTATAATATAGTATATATATTTGATATTGAAATGACAAGTTAAGTATGATATAAGGTACCTATAGAGCACCTACAACTTACAACTTTGTTTTTTGAGTCCAGGAAGTGCTGTTCTGTTTTCTCCATTTTTTTCTACTGTAATTTCTTTGAATTCAATGTTTTTTTCTTTGGTTCTCTTGGCCATCATAGAGACCAATTTTGTTGCAATGACATGAAATGTTAAAACAAAAAGAAGATGCAATAAATTCCCAATATGTAGTAACTTTTTGTGCAAAATGTAACAGGTTGTCACATTGACAGGGCTGATGAACCATTTATCCAGTGTAACTTCCTCACTGCAAAAACTGAATTGTTGGTCTCTTTAAGTAAAACTTGTTTCTTTAGTTTTGGTATCAGAAAAATTCAACTGAAAAGTCCAGAATCATGTTTTACTGCAATTTGATAAAAGACAAAACAAAGTCTAAATTGCTTTTAGTGAGTAAAATAAAAAATTGCCAATGGTTTTAGAAGATTTGCTTGTCATATTTCTTATGATTAGAATAATGGTTTAATAGGAGAAACTTTTTTCCTGACCCCACTGGAAGATATTGTCTTTGTTACAAACAATTCAGTTGTCATTTTTGTCTTTAAATAACTTGGAAAAAGAAGTATTTCTCAACTGGTCTGGTGAATGTGGCACATGTTAAGTCTAAAAAGAGATTATTACTAAAAAATAAGATTTAAACACTTGCTGAGATTTAAGCTTTTCTTGCAGTTTTCCTGTCTAGTTTGTAAATGATGGGGTATAATCAGCAAATCTTTGCATATTCTTTTAAATGTACAGATATTCTCCTGTCACAGAGGAGGACAGTTTTGTTTGGTGTTCAGTCAGAGTTGTATTTTCGCAGAGATGTGAATATTTACACTCAGAAACAAACACCTGTGTGCACAATGATGTTTTAGTGTGATTATGAAAAGATATGCTTCTTAAAGTTTTCCATAAATCTGGTCGATTTCTGAGCAAAAAGTGACTCAGGATTAGGCCCAGAGGCCAGAGAGAGAGAGAGAAGGGGGACCTGGCAGTGACAGATGCCCAGATCAGGACCTTAATCTCCCATGCCAAAAGTCCTGGCACTGGGCCCTGGATCCTGGATGTCCCCTACACACTTGGCCGGCCGCAGACAAAAGGAGAAATCAACAAATCAATGGGCTTTGAGCTCCACGGGGGAGGGGAGAGGAGGTGCTGGTGTTTGGGGTGGGGGGAGCGTAAGTGATTGCTGCTCTGGCCTGGACCAGGTCTGGGTCTGAAGGGCCGAGGGGGGGAAGGAGGCCGAGCGCCGGGCTGAGGGCTCCTACGAGTCCGAGGATTAAGGGGCCGATTGAAGCGCTCGTTATGGGGGGCAGACCCGGAGGTGTGTGAGCGTGGAGGGATTTCGGGGGTCTAATCTGCTCTGGCCTTGGCTTGGTGCCCTTGTGGGGATTAGATGGGGCCCCAAAGAGCCGGGAGAGCCGGGTCCGCTGGCCAGGATTAGGCAGGTCCTAACAGGTGTTTTCTTTTGTGGGGCTGAGGGGAGATGTGTCCGTCACTCAGAGAACGAGCAAATCATGAAGTGACGATTACTGACGAGGCCAGAGATGGTAAAGGCCACGACATCTGTGTGTGAGTGTGTGTGTGCGGGTCAGGGTCAGGGTCTGGTTATGGCTCACTTTAGAAAATGGTTTCAATTCTAGAAAAAAAGAAAAACCAAAAAAACATTGAAGGACAAAAGAGTCAAACGAGTGAAGATGGAGAGAAATGACAACAAGCCGGTGATAAAAGTTGAGTCTCGCTTTAAAACTCTGATGTAAAAGTCGTCGTCCTGTTCCAGCTGCAGGGATCCTCTGTGCGGAGAGTAAAGCTGCTTTTGGAGAGCTGTGGAGAACACTTTCACGCTGTAGGAGGATCAGATCAGAGGAGCTTAGACGTCAGCGAGCTTTAGCTGAGAGTCAGAGCAGCTTACGGATAAACAAAGAGACGTGGGGTCTCAAACCTGACACTGAGAGAGAGCAACAAAGGTTTATAATATACGACTTTGCTCTTCACATCAGTATTTTAAACAGGTGCATTCAATATCAACTTTATTTATAGAGCCCAACATCACAACTAAGATCTGGTCCAGCTCTGACTATAATCTTCATCAAGTAGGAGCATTTTGACTCCACTCTGAAAGCAAACGGTGACTGATGGTTTGTAAATATAACAGTATTTTGCCAAAAAATCAGCTTACTGGGAAAGGTTTTTATGGTATGTAGCTGTAAACAAAAACAAATTATGGGAAGATGTTCAGTAATGGTGCTTTAAATTAACCTCTTAAGACCCAGTGCCCACATATATGTATCTATTTATTAATGCAAACTTATCATTTCTGCCTCTCAGACCCATGATACTTCATTTTTTTAACTGTATTTTTCACAATTTTAGGTACACAGGACACAAAACAGCTCTGTTAAGTGACATTGTCCTACCATTTGTAAATAATGGAGACACTGAAATTAAGCAAACAAAAAGGAGAAAAACAAGTGAAGAAAAAAATAGAAAAAATTATTTATACATACAGACTAATATGTAGACATGCCTTTCCTCTCAGATTATATTGTATATGTTAAATTTGCGATACTTCATTTCTTAAAACTCTGACCTATTAGACACATTAAGAGACACTGCCCACGTGAGCTTGTGAATAAATCACAACTTTACGCACATGTCAATGAAAGAAAACAGTGTTGTTTAGTACAATGATACTTACAAGAAACTAACAGCTACCGAATAACTCTAAAAATTTAACTTCCTTTACAAAGACTATGTTTAGTTTGTATACTTATCAGGTCTCACCCAAATAGCAAAGAGAAAAAAAAGTGCACCAGACAAAAGTTAAGGGTCTTAGGACATAAACATTAACAAAGAGTAATTTTCTGTAAAACTACTGAAACCTTTTGAAAGTTGTTGAGTTGTAAAAAAGAAAGCAGAAATCAGGAGAGATGGTGGATTTTACTGTTTGAGACTGATATTTGTGCTGATGACAATGATGTTAATAACAATAATGCTCATTCAAAACCTGTGCACTCTGATTAAACACTTGTGACGGCAGAGTGATTCCTCTCTACGGTACGATTAATGACATTAATGTGGTGCCCTTGTACTTTACCTTCAGGTTATATCAAATTCTTCTCTTGTTTTTGTTGCCAGAAGAATCCCAGACAAACTACTGTTATTTCTGCCCTATTGAGAAAGCTGACCTGAGTTTGCGTCAGAGAGAAAGACAAACATGAACTTCAACCTAAAATTATCAGCTGTGTTATCACCATGTCCAGAGATTACACCTTTGGTGACATCATGGTTGAACTGTCCATGTCGCTTGACCATGTTTTACAGTTGCGACATGTGCCGCTTGCCACAGACGTAACTTTGGAAAGAAAAAAAATAGATAAAGAAAAGTTAATACAACCCTCCTGTTGTCGTCAGATTTTCTCTGCACTGTTTGTCTGTACAAGGTGAAAAATGTCCTCTATTTTTTTCTCCATTTTTGTGCAGGTTTCCAACATATTCACATGTATTCAACAATTACTTTTGTGATACACAAATTATATTAAAATTGGTGTGTTAGACCTCATTTACATAAAAATATACCTCGTCTCTGAGTAGAAAAAGCATAAAACTCTGATTCTTTTGCACTTTGCACAAACATGTATTCGTCAAAGTGATGGCAGGATTGTGTTTTTGAAATCATTTAGATTTGTTTAATGGACGGAAGATGCTATTAATTTATATAAAACACAATTCACCAGTAATAGTCATTGTATTTATTTTATTTTACCTTTATTTTACCAGGAAAGTTTCCCATTGAGATAAAAAATCTTTTCACAAGGGAGTCCTGGCCAAGACAGCAGCATAATTTGTTTTATAGTCAGTCATACAGTCAATGTCACATAAAAACAATAAGAATTAAGTCAATAAAATGATAATAAAACAATTACTTAGTTCACCACCTAACCATTAAAGCATGTACAAACAGGAGTTAAATGTGCCTTGATTCTAGTTTTAAAATCAGTTAAAGTTATAAGCTTCTCCAGCTTTAAGTGATCCTGCGGGTTCAGCCAAGATGCCGAAGCATAAAAATTAAAAGGATTCTTACCAAATACTGACAGTCATAACTAACTGTAAATGTAAATAGCAAAGCATGGAACCATCAATGTAATTTTCAACCAATTCTATGAAAGAAAACCAAACTTATAACAAGAAAAGTTTTGAAATCCGGTCACAGAGGAGGGTTAAAAAATGTAACTAGATGAATTTCCTTTGCATTTATTAGAACTTTTCCCCAAATATCATGATGACTGAGTAGAAAATAGAATGTAATTTCTTTAAAATGATGTCTGAATTTAGTTGTAAGTAAGTCACAATTAGTAAGTAGCTATTTTATTCAGTTTATTTTATATTTCCTCTGAATTTCAAGGCTGGAATAAGTTGTGATGAAATGTTTGTTTGCTGTCAGCTTCCTCCCCCCATGTTGTCTGTCTGCTGACGGAGGGCGTGTATTCCTGACAGACTGACGGACAAACAGGGAGGGAGGGAGGAGTGCTGTGATGGAGAGAGTGGGAGGAGAGCTAGAAAAGCTCCTCTGATCTCCTGCTGGGTCTTTAATGAAGTGGAGCCACTTCCTGGTTTGTTCCTCCCAGCTGTTGCCCTTTCAGAGCCAACATATTTGGCCTTGGCTCTTTGTCCTGAGTGGGCCACCATACCTCCAAAGACCAAACACGGCAGGAAAAAAATTAAGGAAAGCATCTGCTGTCTTTTTTTTTTTTTTTTCACCAACTGCTCGGGAATGCAAACGTCTCTCCATCTGTTGCAGACTTTACTTTCATTTGGCTTATTTCTGTTTCTTATAAATGAAAGAATTGAATCGTTTTGTGTTATGATATTAATTTTAACTGCCTCAAGTCTCCTTGGATGAAAAGTTTGACCCCTCATAACGACACAAAGTGACATCATCGTCCAACATCTGTCCGTCCTGTTTCTTCTCACCTATCTGTCGCGCTGCTTTAGTGTGAAAAGGGAAACTACTTTCACTGCCAGTCTGGACTTTAGGTGTGAAACCAGCTCCTGTGTCCTCTTGTAAACCAGGTGTCCATGTGTGACAAACTGAAATCAGTGAAGAGCAAACAGCATCAAACACTCCTCAACACATCTGGATCAGTCTGTGTGTGTGTGAGAGAGACTGTGAGGAGGTTTAATCTGCTGTGTGTGGTTTGCTTTGCTCACCTCTGGAGGTCAGGACTGTCACACCCACATGACAGCAGACAGACGAGGTGTGTGAGTGTGTGTGTGTGTGTGTGTGTGTGTGTGTGTGTGTGTGTGTGTGTGTGTGTGTGTATGTGTGTGTGTGTGTCTGAGCTTTAAAGACACTTAGCTAAAACTTTTGTTCTCATGTGTTTCTGCTTAGGATAATCCAGGCTCTATTTAACCCGTCACTACCTCTTTATCTCTAATCATCACTTCCATTTATCACCGTTACTGAAAGACTCAGTTTGAGTTTAACACCAAGTAATATATCATAGATTATCATATAGAAAAAATATCTAGGTGTACATCTCAACAAATTAGAATATGGTGCAAAAGTTAGACTGCAAAACCTGACATCAAAGCAAGAGTTTATGTCTTTGGGGCTTTTTACATGACAACGGTTTTAGGGTGAAACGCAAAAGTATTGTTGCATTTCAGGCTCCTGTTTACATGGAAACTGCATTTTTAGGCGACCTAGGAAACAAACTTTTGAAAATGCTGTCCTACAGTGGAATTTTTCTAAAACTCTGTTTCCGCTGTTGCGATATTATTATCATTGTTGCTATATTATTGTTATTATACAATCACTGCTATTATTATTATTTCTTATATTTTATCTTATGTTTTATTTTATATTTTTTATTTCATATTATATATTATTATAATCATATTCCTGTTCCTATGCACATACAGAATCCATCTCAGGTAAACACAGCATACTTGAATACATCTTAAAGCTGTATTTATGTTTAACTTTATTTCTTTTTTTCTATTTTTAATGGTGTTGACTCTTTTGAATGCCTATTGTGTGTGTGTGTACAGTGCTGTGAATTGTCATGGAGATGTCAATATCCCAGATGGACACACCAAAAGGGATCAATAAAATTACTATCTATCTATCTATCTATGTAAACAGCAAGCCGATATTTTTAGTGAAAATGCTGACATCACACTCAGCTTTGCCTGTGCGCATTAAACCTCCACTGTGCCGTGCCCAAAACAAACAACAACAACAATAGCGACCTGCTGTTTCGTTCTTGTGATGCTAAATCCACTGTCTGCCTCCCAACAAAATATGCATCTATTTCTGCAATCAGAGGAGAAGTTTTTAATATAAACTCCAGATGATTAGCTCACTTCTTCTTCAGCCTCTAAACCAGACACATCCAAAGTCAGGCCTGTGGCTCGCAGTCCATTATCTGGCCCCCAGCTTTCATCTTGTATCACTTCAGTCAGTCATGTACGAAATAATGTGTGTATTTACCATTTCTGCCAGGTGTTTGAAGAAAACCCCAGTTCATCACAAAAAATATAAAATAAAAATAAAAAAATCAACTGTGCATAGTCTACTTGTATAAAGCCAAAACTGTGAACAATCTGCAGAAACTCAAGAACTCTTCAAGCTCAAAAAAACAAACAAGAGGACACAGAACTTCATTTAAACTATGCAATTGCAAAGAAACAACAAAAGATGATGCACAAATATGATTCAAAATGCAAAACACAAGGCAAAAAAATCAAAGAGAATCCAGAAAGCCTCCACGAGCACCCACGTTTGTATGACCTTTGTCTCCATCTGGTGGTGAATATTGGAACTGCATGTGAAAAAAAAGGGTGGCCAAGGTCAGTGAGGTCAAAGTAAAAGACCTTTGAAAAATCTGCAAAATGTGCATTTCTGTTTATGCTTTTGTATGAAAAAATGTGATGTCAAAAGTTGAAATACACTTCTAGTTACATAACTGTCAAAATAAATCAAATTCAAATGTAACTAATGTTTAAGTTTTAGAAGCTGATGTTTCCTCTCCAAACAACTTGATCTCCTAAAGGAAACATGTTATTCGTTTAAATGTTTTTTTTGGGGTTTTTTTTGGCTTTAAGTGGTTCCTAAGTTTATGTTACTCCAATACTGTTCTTTTCTTTCTTTCTTTTTAAAAACAAAACCTTGAACTGCTGAAATTTATGACCTCTCAGGTTTCAATGCATTCATTATTTTCTAAATAATAATAAAGGTAAACATAAAAATGAATAAAACAAGACCTTAATGGAATGCAAACTGATGTTTCTTTATTTAAAAAGGTCTTGAACATAGTTTGTGGGCTTTTATCAAAAAAAAAAAACAAGAAAAAAAAACATTACATATTGCGAAAGTCACTCTTAACTCAGTTAAATGTCTTGGTCCATTCAAAATGTTCTTCATTATTAAAAGTATTAACAGTGAGTTTATCATGCAGTTAAAAACTTCAACTCATTCACATCCAACAGCTTTTAAAAAGGACTGTGCATGTAGTGCTAAAAAAAAAACATTTTGATTTTGAAAATGCATGAATTAATACTGGAGGCAGTTTCATGAGACAGAAAATTATTCAAAAACTAGTTGTAGGGGCTGTTATAAACAGATCATTATGATTTACTTTCAATCAGTCACAACACTTTAAAGAGTGTCTATCAGATATGTTTGTCATCACATTAAATGATGATTAATGGATGTGCTTTTCCTTTGTTAACATCAACACAAGCAGAATCTGAAGAGACTAGCAGTCGACGATATTGTCCACCGGCAGCAGCTCGGTGACCCCATGCTTCTTCGCACATTCATTCTGAGGAAGTTAAAAAAAGACATGGAAGATACTCATGTTATTTTTTAAAAATAAAGGCACATTAATGTTTGTAAGTGAGGGCCTCAAACACCAAGGTCTGCAGACGTGGAAACCCCTCTTACCATGTACTCGACGACATTAATGTGATAGGAAATGCCGCCCAGATTATCGCACTTCGCCATGTTTGCCCTTTCTACATCTCCAGCCACCAGCACAGGACAAGCAGGGTCGGCCTAAAAAAGACAGGAAGACAACACGTCATGAAGCGAAATGCTATCAGCACGCTTTGTTTCATCATCACAGAGCAGCGTGTACTTACACGGTCCATGTTTCTCTGGATGGACATCAGGTCAGACATCCTTTCACTGAAATTGTCAGCAAAGTTTTCTGGGTTGATCGCGACGAAACACTGACCCTGGAAACAGAGAACAAGTGACATCAACTCAGTGGACTGATCCCAAACACACAGCAAACAGAGTGTGACGTGACATGACACCTGATATGAAACACAAACATTCAGCAAAGACAGGCAGAAATCAAAGAAACCTACCAGGTCAGCAACCTTCTCCGTGTCTTTCCACTTACGAATATTGTGGCTGTAGTGAGCCCCCGCCAAGATGCCACAAAACACTTCCACCATCATTCCCAGACCGTAGCCTTTGTAACCTCCTGGGGGAGAAAACACAAGCAAACACGAACTTTACATGCCTTGAATTTCCAGAAAGTACGATTTTCCGTTTCATTTTAACACCAAAGGGTTCGTCAGGGTGCAGTTCTGAGTCCTACAGCAATATATTCCACAAATACAATGTTTTACACTGATGATACGCAACTCCACACAGCAAAAACTGAAATCTAAGCCAATTTTCATGTCTTAGTTCAAGTGTAATTTGTCCAATTATTCTTGAAATGAACCACATTAAACAGAGGAGTGCAGAAAAATGTCTTATTTAAAGATATTAAAAGACAAAAATGAGGTCTGAACAAGAAAATAAAAAAATCTGCCAATGCTTAGAGGAAAATTTTCTCTTCAAGCTTCTTGAAAGTAGAATGATGATAAATAAAGGAAACTCTTTTCTTATATATTGGCAGATTTTTTTCTTTTTACTCATTATAAGCATTTTAGACCTCTTTTTGTCTTTAAATATCTTTTAATAAGACAACTCAGATGAAAGAGTAAACTCTTGCTTGTCAAACATGATAATCCTTTACGAGCTGAAATTAACCCTCTGATGCATGAATTATGAAACTCAGTATCAGGATTTTTCCCTTGAGTGTTTTTCTTTGTCTTTAAGCATGAAAAAAGTTTCCTTTTTTTTTTTCAAATATTTGTAACTGATCATTCAACTTAAAACAGTGTGAACTTAATGTAAATATGACTTATTTTTTCTTTGACCTCCTTTTTTTTTGTAATTTCATGAATAATCTTTTTTTTTAATGCTTTGTGAAACATTTTAAGTCTCTTACATCCATTTTAACACTGAATAATTTATAGTAATTACGCTATATTACCCTCAAATGTTTGTCTATAACTTTTTTAAAATATACATATATATATATATATATAAAAAAGGAAAAAGAACTGAAAACATTTTTCAGGCCCTAAGAAGAATAAAAATATCCTGACACCGGCTAATATAAATTTCCACCACATGAACCAATGAATTTAGGAGTAAATAAGTTTTAAATAGGTGTCCACCCTAGTGACCACTATGCACCACAGGGTTAAATCATGAATGGCTGACGACTTCCTTTAACTCAAAGACATAAAAATTGTGTTTTTTAAAAACTGGCCTGCTGCAAAAATTAAATTATTAATTCGATGTCAAGAATCAAGATGAGCTCTTATAAAACAAGAGCACTAACAAAAGAGACTTCCCAGATGATTCTGAGCTTTTGATCCATTTTTAGTTTTGTTTAATAAATAAGAGAACAAAGTGAGAAAGCTGTTTTGCACTGAGATGAATCTGAACTCACTGACTAATTGGATCAGCTCTTTTTTCCCTCCCTGTGCAGAGTTTTATCAGCTGCAGTCTGACCTGTTGCTTCGCTGCCTCCAATGGGAACTAGTCCCCCCCCGTTCAGTACTTCTTTGGGGTTGGTGGTCAGGTTCCCCTCAGGGCCACAGCCCCAGCCCATAGGTATGGGGTCCTTACGGCGCTCATGGAGCTCCACCTGAGCAAAGACAATAGAGATGCATTATGGGCGAGGGTAAAAAAACTTCAGTCCATTATCATCCAAAACCAAGGTGATTAAGTTGTTTAGTGACAGCTTTTTAAAGGTACATTATTCTAAAGCTACATCAGATGTATCATCGTGTTATCTGGATGTTTTGCTTATGTCTTCATTCATATTTTTCTTTTATGAGGACAGGTTAAGGTGTTTTTCCTCTCCTTTTTCTTCTTCATAAGTTAAACAAAAAGGGGATACAGTCAGGGTTCATACTCAGATGTCAACTGAACCATTTCTGTTGAGATTTCAGTGGCTCTATTGCCAAGGAAGACAATTTGTTTTTTGGGATGTGCCCAAAAGTTTACACCCCCCCAGCAGAATTTCTGATTTTTTGGCCTTTTCTCAGAAAATATAAATGATGATAACGCAAAACCCCTTCTATCACTCATGGTTAGAGGTTGGGTGAAGACATTCATTGAAAAAAAAAAAAAAAAAGTTTATTCTTTTTAAATCATAATGACAACAGAAACTTCAAAAATGACCCTGTTAATAAGTTTACACAACTCTGGTGGTTTTGGCCTGATAAATGCACAAATGTCGACTAAATGTCTACTAAAGGTAACCATCCTCACTTGTGATCTATTTGCTTGTAATCAGTGTGTGTGTATAAAAAAATGAACGGGGTCATTTTTTAAGTTTCTGTTGTCATTATGATTTAAAAAGAGTAAACACAGTTGTTTGTTAATAAATGTCCTCACCCAACCTCTAACCATGAGTGACAGAAAGCTTTTTGTGTTCTCATTCATGTTTTCTGAGAAAAGACCAAAAAATTAGAAATTCTGCTGGAGGGGGTGTAAACTTTTAGGCACAACTGTATTTATTTTTCATGACTGTAATGGCACGGCCGTATTGGAATTGGGACGGGCCACAAGTGCCAAAACTCAGTCATTGGGTGCCTGTAAGTTACGTGATCTGAGTTGTGCCTCTTATTTGCCAAGCTCTTGACTCTAATATCTTCCAAATGGCTGAGTTAGAAAAAAAATTTCCCCCCTGACAGTGTATGCCATTAGCGAAATTAGCGATCCAGGCTTTAACTTTGCCGTCTTTTTTTTTGGCTTGGTGTGTATGTGACTTCCGGTACTTCCGGAGCCAGCCTCAAGTGGTCACTCGAGGAACAGCAGCTTTTTAGCACTTCTGCATTATCTCATATTTTCAGACTGGAGGTTGCCACTTGTTGGAAACAAACAGGATCAGGTTTTACTGAGCCAACCTGAACCAAACTGTACTGATCCATACTAGACCCATCGGTGGAAACGGGGCTTCGAGAGCATATTGCAGGTTAAATACAACCTTGAATAAAATCATAGGAAAAAAATAAATTTCCACAGGAATTTTTGAAATTAGTGAACCACAGAGTGTGCTGGAGACATTTTAGTTTGTTTTTATTTACTTCTGCATTAAAAACCGGCATTGGGCTACTACGTCACCAGGGGGAGCAACTGCTGATTCTGCCTCCGTTTAAAATCAACATGAACATGAATGGGACTGTCACTGCTGCAAAGAAGAGAATGAAGAGAAAATCCTTATTCCTATACATCTGAGGGTCCCAACAAGCATGACTCAAAAATCACCACTCCCATTCACTACCTCCTATTTTATACATTGGATCAGAGCCAAGGCAGAGAACGCTGTCCCCTTAGTGACACCAAATGACGCAGTGATGACAAAAGAGCTTCTTGAGCGGGGACATTGAAAATAGCCGCTCCATCCTCTAAATTTGTGCCTTTTTGTCACCAATAATCAAAGAAACAAGTGATCAATCCACCCCTGAGTGCAAACTTGATCCTGCCTTTCCCAGAGCAACTGCTGACGTCGCCATGTCCAGAACGAAGCTGTCACCATTTTTACCCGGAGCTGCCACAGCGATGGGGTTGGTGCCCAAAGTGCACTAAAAACAGACAGAGTCGTGTTATAACTGTTAGATTGAGACGGAGAAACCCTTTATGGTGTGATGTAACTGCAACAAAGAGACATACCTCCCTTCCTCTTGTGGGAACCACCAGCGGGGACGTGTTGGTAAAAGACATGCCCTGATGGGGTCAAATGATCCTCGTTAATCCTTCAGTTAAACACATTCACCTAACCTCACAGAAGCCTGCTTCAAAAGTTAGTTTGCTAAGCCGTCGAAGAGCGTTTCACTCACAATCATATTTCTTTCCAGAGCTTGCATCGCGTAATATCCAGCGATACCGTAGTGGTTGGAGCCTGTGGAGGAAAAGTGACGTAAAATCAACAGTTGTGAAACGACTTCACCGGTCTCATTGTTTACATTCTGATTCATTTATTTTTGGAAATATTATGATATCTTTAGTCAGTATAAACCTCTAATGCTCCACCGAGTCCAATCCATCAAAGTATGAACAGT
The DNA here is from genome assembly GCA_008086565.1 of Thalassoma bifasciatum. Taxonomy (NCBI): domain Eukaryota; kingdom Metazoa; phylum Chordata; class Actinopteri; order Labriformes; family Labridae; genus Thalassoma; species Thalassoma bifasciatum. The sequence goes on from RPOG01002704.1 coordinate 37,701, forward strand.
ATTATTTTTGTCAAAAATGGGAATGCTGTACTGCGTTAGAAAGTTTCTTCACAATTGACTCACTGAGTTTGTTTTATAGTTTTCTTGACCAACAAAATGGTATTAGCGAAAAGATCTGCTCTGATAGCGATCACAACAACTGGGGCCTCCTTCCTGTTAGGTAGGACACTAACAGAAAAAGCGACTCAATTTTTATCAAAGGAGTTTCATGCCAGGACAGCTTGTGATAGCCAACAAGTGCTCCGTGCTTGACTGGCCAATAGCCCACAGTGGTCTTCTGCAGTAGCTATATCAATGGGTCTTTTGTTTGTTAGCAGAGCTGTTAATTACTCTTACAATGAACAAGTCACCCTACCATTCACACTCAGCCAGCTGTAACCATTAAGATCATTGGCAAGACCTATTTGTTGCTGTGCATCTTCATTCACATTCATGTGCGCAACAGAAGAGGTACAATCTGTGACTTGGAACTACTATTTCGCTAACACTTTATTTGAAAATATATAGATATATAACACTGACAGGACACTGACCTAAACATGACGTGACATCTGTCATAAACTTGAAGATGGCTTCATACATGTTTATGAGTGTTGTCTTTAAGTGTCATTTGGCCAGTTATGTCACCTTTAATTCAAAGTCGACATTGTTTTAGGATGTCTTTCTTATGACAACTGGACATGTTCAAAGGCAGTGGCAGGTTAGGTTGCCTTTGTAAATTACAAGTTGCCACAATCTATTTAGCTTTAGCCACGTATTAAAACATGACTTCTTCTGAAACTAGATACTTAAATCTTTCAAATAAGATACCACTGATGAATTTTGACCCTGTGGTTCCTCAGTTATAAGCTTTGAAACATAGTATGATATGTTATATCATGGTCATTTGACCAGTTTTTGGTTGTTTTGGCGCTGTGGGCAGGAGCCACGTAACAGTCACTCACCCCGTGCCACCACCCAGCCAATGCCACTCTCTTTAGCTTTCCTCATCGCCAGGTCCATGCAGAAGTTTCCCACCGCAGGACCCAGCAGGTTTTTCCCATCCACCAACGCTGTGGCTGCACTCTCTTTCAGTATCACAGGCTCGCCATCTTTAGCACAGATTCCGTCGTGTATGTCCCTTACGTACATATCTGTGGATGAAACAGACAGAAATCAGATTGTGTTATTAATCAGACCCTGTAAAGACAAAGTCAGCTTCCTGCTCCACACTGACCCATCCTGTTGAGTCCGTGGCTGTAGTGGCCCCTGTAGTCTCCCTCCACCAGAACTTTGGCCAAGCTTTGGGCGTGATGCTTCTGGGTTCCCACTTTCGTCATACATCTCTCAATGAACTCCTGCACCTCCCCCTTCCCGATCAGACACCTGCAGACAGACACAGGCTGATATAATCTGACCTGAATGCTCAAACAATCGCTTCTGCTGCTTTGTGATGGGGAACAAAGACTCTTTAAATGTGGAAGTTTAGCTCTGAGAGTATTTAGCTTTGACATGATGTTAACTCTTTTACTCCAGCAGTTTAAAGTAAACTCTCCACAGTGTTGCTGCCTGTAGCTGTGTATCAGAGGCTGAGTAAATAGACAGTATTTGCTCAGGCTGAGTGTTTGCAGTGCAGTTACACATTTAGAGGTGAAGAACATTATTATTTAATCTGGTTGAAAACCTGGAACATTATTCGCCTGATGTCTTTTACAGTATTTGTTTAACACCTTTGGCCAAAGTTTCACAAAGCTGCAGGACGAAATTGACTTTGGGAAAAAAAACAAACATTAGTACTGAGGTCAGAGCAGCCTGTCTGACTTTTCACCTAGAAACACAGTTAAACGAGTCGTCTGGGGATTTTAGCCATTATCTACATCAGCCATTCTCAACCTTTTTGAGTCGTGACCCCCTATTTAACATGCACTGGTATCTGGGACCCCTAGATACAAGAATCAACACAAACCAATTAAAACCTTAACAAAACAGTGAGGAGAGAAACAGCCCATGTTTCATTTTGAACATTTATGTTCCAAACGTGACAAAGAACAAGTCAACATGTTTTGTCTTCTCATTTTTATTTATGTATTTTTTGGGGTCATTATAACTCTTACACCATCAACCAGGCATAGATACAGTATTTTCAGTTCACAAATCAAAAAAATCTGTCAATGGAGAAAGAAAAATGTCCTCATCAAGTTTCTTGAAATGCAAATAATGTCTTAATACAAGACACTTTTTTCTTACTCCATTCTATTTTAGTGTTTCTAGTAATTCAGACCTCATTTCTGTCTTTGAATAACCCGAAATAAGACACGTTTTCTGGAATGGTCAGTTGAGTGTGGCTCACATTAAGAAGAAAAAGATCATTTTCACCGAAAAGAAGACATAATCACTTAATTAGTTTTCAGTTTTTGCAATGCAAAATATGAACAAGTTAAGGCACAACACTGCAGTTCAGGTCATACAAACTTAGCGGATACAACAAATTTGGGAAAAAATAATGAACCAAAACACAACTATAACAACTCTGCCTGAAATTTTGTTATTTAACATCTTGGCGTCCACATATGTGGATATTACATTTCTGCCTCTCAGACCTATGAAACTTCACTTTTTAAAACTTAAATCCACCAGCCACATTTAGAGACAGTCCCCGCATCATCCTTTGGTGATATCACAACTTAACATCCAATTTAATGAAAAAAGAGTGTAGTTATGAACAAAAACACTTATAACTAAAAACTAATAGCTATCTAATTGCACTGAAATCATAAATTCCTATACAAAGACCAAGTTAAGTGGTTGTACTTATGAAGTCTTACTGATCTTAAATAGCAAGGAAATAATTTTTTTTTGCAGCAGACAAACGCTCAGGTCTTAGGAGAGTAATATTAGTTAAAATTTTCCTCAATGATTTGGCCGAGATTGAAGTCAGCTGATCTGCATCATATTCGCCATGTCTGTTTTGAGTTTATTGTTCTCGTAAACTTTTGACTCATACAAACATAAATGTATTAGCTAACGACACTGCAAACATGAAGTACGCATGGAAGTATGTGATGGTAACACAGAATGAATAGTCCTTTAAGGTGTTCCGGAATGTTCAATAGAATGTCCTTGAAGATATAGGGCATTCCGGAATGTTGCGTAATGAGAAGGGTTCTATAAACAAAAACAGACCAGTGACTGGTGCTAAAACGGCTTGTGTTATGAATCCATAAATAAAGTGATGCCAGGATCCTTCTTGAAGAACATTAAAGCAGCCGCTTTTTCTTTGATGATCTCAACCCTAAACATTTTAATTATTGATGTAAATATTGCCCTCGGAGGAGTTTCTGATATGCTAAAAACAGATCTCTGTTATGACTGCCATGGTATCAGGAAACAACGTGCCTGAGGATATTAGGCTCTCAGACTCAGTTTTATATTTTAAATCTCTTCTTAGCCCATTATGGCTCAAGACGCCACTTAAAATGCCCCCAAAACCGAACTCAATCTCCTGAAAGCTGAAGGTTTTCTGGAAAAATTCAGGGGTGTCAAAGTTAACTAACACTGAAAAATCTCAGCATCTGGGGCAGATAGAAACATGAAATAAAAACCATATGAGAGATCAGAACTTGGAAAATCATTTCTTTTCCCTAGTGTGCATTGACTTTTTCCTTTTAAATCAACAAACAACAAAAACATAAATCAGAATTCATATTTTATTCTACAAGCTGCAGAACAAGGTGCAACTGTTGATATAACAGTAACTGTTATGTTTGTGACTTTCTCTAAACTACATGTTGTGGATTTTAATAGTGGATAAGTCAGTCAGTTAGTTTTTGCTTCACAACATATAAACAAAGTGACAATGGAAAAGCTCAGCGTTGTGATAGAAAAAATCTAAAAACTTTAAAAAATAGAACTTCCGCAGCTCAGTCATGGACTTAACACAATTATTCCTAAACAGTACTTTTTATTCATCTTGCATGTAGTCAGATGTGAGTTAAGCTGTAATACGTCTTTAATGATTGAATCCCAGCTCACACCGCTTCAGACAAAAAAAAAAAAATCTTTGCATATGCACATCTGTAAAAAACAACTCTCCTTGAACATTTCACATTAAAATTAATTCACAAATCTGACATCCCAAACCAGTTTTGTGCAAACTTTCAAAGTCTCTGCAGAGGTTTTGTTTTGGTGCATGTTTCTGCTTTGTAATACTGAGCACATTTTGTTTCTCTCTACTTTAAGTTGAATAAAAGAGGGGACAACAAACTCATAAACACTTGGAATGTACCATAATTGTGTCCAGATACGAGCTGTGGGCGGCGAGCTCTGGCTCTGCCTTCCTACCAATAAGACGAATCTCAGTTTCAGAAATTTTCTGTACATTCAGCCGAAATTAAATGAATGAAAACTGAGAACAGAAACTGAAGCAGGGTCCTGGATCTGGACTAAAATCTTCAGCCAAACCTCAGAATTGATATCATGAATCACTGTGGGTGAATCTTTGAGTCCGAAAGTAAAGAAATGTTTGAATGAATCGTATTTCAATGTAACACGAAGCTTCAGACGATCACTGTACTGCTGGCAGTAAAACTGGCTCTCCAGCTGTTGTTCATAAAGAGTCTCACACTCGGCTCCAATAGGAACACCACATACGTTCCCTCCCATCATTAACTAAATCTAAAATCCTGCAGAACGAGTTCATCTGTGTCCTTGAATGCCCTCCAGCACTTTTTATAGACCAATATGCAAATGCATGCTCCCTAAATGTTCCTCTTTTTGCTCAGTTTGATCGTTAAGACCCAGCGAGGAGTTTCAAACTGGTTATGTAACAGAGAATCACGTTCATACTGACAGAAATCAACAACAAAAAAGATTTTTTTATGTACAAACAGATATGCTCCATCAAGAGCATGAGTGGATGTTAAATAAACTTCTGGTTCTGCAAATCTTTGGTGGATCTTTTACATCATGAGGTCCAGTGTTAGCTTTTCTCCACTCAGAAAACAAACACAGGATTTGAACTTTACCCTCAATATCTGCTGCAAAAACTCTGAGTTCTTTATGTAAAGGAGGAAACAGGGGATAATCACAAAATGAAGTCATTGTTCTTGGAACCAAAAACCTCAGAGGTTTCTTTTTTTCTGATGACTGAATGAGAGATTTCTGTTTGTTTCAATTTAAAGTTCCTTCTTGGGCTGACACCAGATTCAGGTGTTTAAAATGACCAGTGATGGGCCTGTCATAATTTAAAGTGATTCTTTTTTTAAAAAATTATCCTAATGTATTTCTGAGTTGGTATAAATTCAATTATTTTTCAGCACACCACGATTATGTCTCCAGATTGTATTGGGTGTAGTCAAGCTGAAATGTCTGTCACCTCTGAAAGTCATTTGAACACATCACAGCTCCTGTTGGCCAGCTCCAGTCATGTTGCTGACCTTTGACCTTTCCTTGAGGCTTCTATTTGATCTTAACTTTGACCGATCATGTTATCAGCCGATCAGATTTTAATGTGCAGGGAAGAAACGTGCTTCAGGCCCTGTTTACACGACAGTGTTTCACAGTATCACCCTGAAATGCAGGAAAAACACAATGCAAAAAAAATTGTGATAACGCGGAAACGCTGAGGGACTTAAAAGCTGTAGTACGCATGTCAGGCCTGAAGATGCTGTATACACGACAACAGTCTAGCGACTGAAGAAGAGGTGAGCTGGTAATCTTGAGTTTATATTAAAAACTTTTTCTCTAATTGCAGAAATAGTGCAATAATTGCACATTTTGGTAGAAGACAGTCAGTGGATTCAGCAGCACAAGAACGAGTTAGGTCGCTGTTGTAGTTGTTTGGTTTGCGCATGTGCAAAGCTAAGAGTGACATCAGCACTTCAACCGAAAACACCAGCTTGGCGTTTACATGAGAACACTGAAAACGGTCTGCATAAAAGTTTGCATTTCCAGTTGGTTAAAACACCGTTTCTGTGTGAACAGGAGGCCAAAACACAACAATACTTTTGCTTTTCACCCTACAACTGTTGTCTTGTAAAAGGGGCCTCAGATGTTAAATCTTGCTGACCAGGGAGTCCTGGCGTGATGTGTCATTAGAAACAGGTGATCAGGCACAGACACTTATGATGAAGTGCCCGGGCCTGACCCTGCCACCCCATCCCAGAACTAGGATGGAGTCCCAGGTGAGAGGGAGCATCTTGAAATTACATTTAAATACCTTCATTTCATTCCTCCCACCCATCCCTTCCCTACCTTTTATTTTTCCTTCCTCCCTCCCTTCTGCTATTTCCAGAGGTCAAAATAATCTGAATGTGAAAAAATCCAGATTCCAATCCTGCTGTGAAAAACGTCAGTCTAAGTTTCAGTTGTTATTTCCCTATTTCGCCCCCTAATGGAGAACATTTTCCTTGGTCAGAAGCAGAGTTTGCTGATGTTTACGCAACATGAAAAATCAACAACTACATCAAATATAGCTCTTTGGGAACAGTTTGGACATGCTCTTGTTTACTGACCAAAAGCTACCACGTGTTCAAATGTTCAAAATCAACAACACGTGAAACAAATTCAGCACAAAGTTCTCATCTCTTCCTCTGATCCAAGAACATCTACAGCTCTGACCTACTTCACTCTTTTCAAAATAAAAGCTTTGGACACATGACCTCTATTCCCTCTCAACCTGAATCATCCCTTTCTATATCTTAAATCAAGTCCTTTCAATTATTATTATCGATGCATCAAGACTGAAAAGTTACAGATGAGTGATTTTTTTGAATCAAGTCTTCTCTGCAAGCTTTCTTTTTCTGCAGAAGCCAAACAATGCTCTTGATTATATATCTACTATCGCACTGTTCTCAGCCTAAGCTTTGATAACATCATCAGATATTGAAATGATAAGGTAATGATGAAAGAGAACTCTTCTGTTAAACTGCATCCACACCTGGAGGAGTTATTCACTCTCTACCTGTTTTCTTTTACTCCAAGATGCACAAGTTCAGCAACATTTCTAACATTTCACACATTTCAAAGACTGCCCACTCAGTGTTTCTTCACAGCTGTGACTCTGGGAGTGTTTTCAATCAGATCATCACGTAAAGAGTTAGATCTTCCTGTTCATGTTTCTTCTTGATGAGACAGGTGTGCAGCTCTTACCTGGTCATGTTGGCTGTTCTGTCTGCTCCCGATCAGCTGGTTGCTGTCACCGCTCCTTGTTCTTGAGCAAAGTGTCAGTGATCCTCTCAGTCAACCAGCTCTTCAAGACCGGCAGTGTTTGGAGACGCCCCGTGTCCACATGTCAGGCAGGTATCTTGTTAGTCTCTGTGTCAGTGGGACGGCTGGGGGAGGGAGGAGGGAGGGAGGGAGGGACTCTGGGAGGGCGGAGTGCATCATCACGCAGGCTTGTTCTGGCTTGGTGAGGTCTGGGGGCTCCAGGCATTATGGAAACTTTATATAATACAGGGATATATAAAAGAGGGCGTTATTCTGCAGAGAGAGAATGTTTGTGTGCTCATGTTTCATCATAAACTTTTGTGCTCCTGCAAACAATTGTGAGCAAAAGCTTCAACGAAAACATGCATCATGCACTTTTTGCTGATTGAATCACATGGTTTATTTGATTCTGAGTATTCAACATCTTTGATTTTCCTATTTAATACACTGAAGTGCTTTGAATACCAGAGAAAGAGGGCATGTAGAGGTAGTAAAAAAGGTAAGAACTCATGTTGGACATTAAGCTCCACATGTGGAGAGAGAACTGGCTCCACATCAGGCCCATTAAAGTCTTTCCAGCCCTGAAGGGTTCTGGGCATAGACTTTATAAAACAGGGGCGTAGTCTCTGCTACGTCACTGTCTGTTCCTGATGCAGTGAAATGAAGCTGGGGCCATATTGGATATGACGCAGGGGCCGAGCTTCCTGCCGAACAGATATAGGACGCCTAACAGTCACATGAGCTGAGCCAAGCCTCTGATTGGACAAAACCCCTGGTACCTTGCATAGTTAGTGATTCAGACTTAAGTTGTTTTTTGAACCAGGCTGAAAATATTTTTTTAATGCCATTTGAGTCAATATTTTGGCTTGGTGTGTATGTGGCTTAAAGTCTTTCTGCAGCCAGCCTCAAGTGGAGCAGCAACTTTTAGCACTTCCACATACAGTTGTGCTCATAAGTTTACATACCATGGCAGGATTTATGACTTCTTGTTCATTTTTCAGGGTTTATATATGATAACACAAAAAAATATTTTCACTCATGGTCGGTGGTTGGGTGAAGCCATTTTTATTTTATTTGCTTATAATCAGTGTGTGTGTGTGTGTGTGTAAAAAAAGGCCAGTGAGATTCTGAGCTCCTGACAGACGCTTACATCTTTCATCCAGTGCTGCACTGACATTTCTGGATTCTGAGTCTTGGGGAAAGCAGAAGAATCGTCAAAGGATCTGCAAGGAAAGGTAATCAAACTGTCTAAAACAAGAAAGGGATATAAAAAGATATCAAAAGAATTGAGGATGCCATTAAGCAGAGTTCAAACTCTAATTGAGAACTAGAAAATAAGAGATCCTTTTGAAACCAAACCACAACAAAAATTTTAGCTTCAACTGCCAGGAAAATTGTTTGGGATGCAAAAAAAAGATCCACAAATAACTTTAGCTGAAATACAGGACTCTCTGAAAAAACGTGATCTGGCTGTTTCAAGACGCACAATAAGGAGGCACTTGAAGAAAAATGGGCAGCATGATAGTTGCCAGAAGGAAGCCGTTTCTACACAAATGCGACAAAGTATCTTGCTTACAATACACCAAATAGTGCAGAGACAAGCCTCAAAACTTCTGGACCAAAGTCATTTGGAGTGATAAGAGCAAAATTTAACTTTCTGGCCACAACCATAAACGTTACGTCAACAATTTTGGGATCTTGGTAGATCAGGTTCAAAGTGTATATCTTCTCAAAACTTTAAAAAAAAAAATCTTTAAAACTGTAAAATAAAAACACAAATAATGCAAACAGGTCATATTAATTTCATGACAACAGATATAGACTATTGTAATCCATTTTCATGGGTGACCACTAATTTTATCAAATCATGAACTCCAGTATTTTGCAGTTAAAATCAGCCAATCAACAAATTTCCTTCTGTCTGATTGGTCATCTGAGTTACATTAAGTCGGTAGTTTGGGGTTGTGGAGCTCCTTACAAATCAAAAATTATTCATCATCTTATATTTCATCCTTTATTGTTAAAACAAATGTTGACATAAAAAGAGCTTAAAATTTTATATCAGAGCTTGCAAAAAGGAAATGTCAGATTTTTTTTTTTGCTTTGTTGAAGACCCCTGAAGTGACCAAACTAGGACAATGCTCGTATCTGATGGGGCAGATTCATTTATGTATTAGGAAAATACATGCAATTTGTTTGTTTGACTGTTTTTAGATTGATCTATAATGTAGTCTCACAGCAGGGGGTCCCAGTTTTTGGATCCATTCATAAATTGGTGCGTGAAGCTTGCAGCATGAATTGCTCTGATGTAACTCAAACCTCCGCCCTTGACCGTGATATTCATAAACGGACTCTCATTGATCTCTACAGTTTCTTTACTTATGAACAAATATTTGAATACTCCACTTCTTTGCTCTACTTTCCTCCTTATCTGCGTTTGTTCTTTTTTTTGTTTTCCTTTTGGACTCCTCTTTTTTTTTTTTCTATCACAAAAAAGTGAACGCCTTTGTTTGTGTCTGCAGAGACAACACCCTCTGAGCTGTTGTAACAGTGCCGTTGTGAAACTCTTTATCCTGCAGATTATCTTGGTAACAGTCACACAACTCTTGGGGGAACTGATGTGGACCAAGTTGTTAAAACTGGAGCTGTAGCAGCGTTGTGCTGCCAGGACGTCTCTGTGAAACAAACCCAGCCGCTCACTCACTCTGACATGACTTTAACCACAGCGTTTAGACATTTTAAATCCTCCATGGATGAAGCTTTGGTCGTTGTCTTTTCTCCACATCTGTTTGTCTCTTTGTGAAGCAGCCACCGTCACTCGTATCAAAAACAAAAGCACATATTTCCATGCCATGAGAGGAGAACGTAAAAAAGATGTTTGGAACAATGATCCATCGCTCCCTCCGGTGGTTAAGTTCTGACTTTGATTAGTTGTACTTTTTGGACCCACAGTGGATGTGGGAGTTTCTGTTTGTGTCATAACATGCAGACAGTGAGTCTTTGTCTTTTAGGCTGGCAGCAGCAAACAAACATGAAACTGAACACACAGAGGCGTATTCCTTAAGGCTGGATTATACTTAACACACAAACGTGATGCACAGAAAAGAGACGTACGAAATCAGCAGGATATATGTGGCTTTTTTACTTTTTGAAACTCCATGCAGTGTCAGTTCCTAAACTGCAGGGGGCGGTGTATTAGAAATGTCATCTTCCAGAGCACTTAACTAGAGAAAAGAAGTTTGCATTTGTTTACACTGTTCACATTTCTTTCACCTATTTCCCATCTCTGCTGAGTGTGGTTCCAAGGAATTGTTTATACACAGTTATTACAGTCATCTCTATTTGATGAATCCTAAAAAGTCACATTTATTCCATACATGTATCAAAGGGACTGTGAGGACTATCTAAGCCATCTTGAAAAAGCATTATATCTAGATACATGCCTGATCATAATCCACAACTTAAAATGAGACATCAGCACTCAAATAGGTTATTTTAAAATGCTGTTTCCTGACTTCCTGATTGAGTGAGACTGAACTAGATTGATTTATGGCACGTCAAAGTCTCCATGACAACGCAAAGTTTAGCAGTGAGAAGAGAGATCTGTGTTTTTCTCTGCCAAAAAACAATTTCTGGGATTTATTTAGTAATAACAGTGGACGCTGGAGCTGAACCGTCTGAAAGAAAAGAGACAGAAGAGCAGAAGAAAGCTAAACAGGAGAGTGATAGAGCACAGGCTAAAGGCTAAAACACGGATTAAGCTGTTAGGGATAATGTTCATTTCAACCTACATGCAGCAGTTATTCTGCAGCGAGTCTGTTAATAAAATGAAGAGCCAAGTTACATTTGCTCTGCTTGGTAGATGAGCACTGGTAGGACATGATCAGGATTCACTAATGTTACATGGTACCAACATGTCTTAGAGCACTGGGCTGTAAATAGTGCTAAAAATAAACAGCTACTAAACTATGGTACAGATTTACAGAGTTTGCTTATTGTCACATCTCAAACAACAGTGCCACGTAACTGTCGATACATACATTAGCTCCCTGCAAACAAAAGTAGTGGTGCAAAGAGTCTACTTTCATTTTCACTTTCAGAATAAATATATCTAGATCTGAAGCTGTTGCGATATCACTAAGAAAAACCTCATAGTCCCTTTAAAAATGTCTTTTTCCTTTTTATTCCTTTATTTTTCTATTTGCAATACAATTTTTTCCCAATATGACAGGGTAATAAGGTTTCTCTTTGATAGGAGAGAAAAAAAAACAAAACAAAACAAGAGACATGCACACATATGCCCAAGTTATGATGAGATAAATTCATGCATTTGTCATGTTTACTAGGCTATTTCAACACAGCTGCCACAAAAACGTGCAAAATAATACAAAACTATGAATATACACACACCATCATTGTTCTACCTACTTTTAAATGTTAACGCTCACACAGAAACATCCATGCAAACACACACCCACAGACACACAGACATATATTAATCCTCGCTGACACATGGACTGTCAGCTCTGTTTGGACACGCTGAAGTTTGCCACAGTGAGTAGCAGCTGAAAGCATGAATTAAACACATTACTATGGGGATTTTTCTCTTTCTTTCCTTTTTTATCACACAGTTAACCGACACAGACCCAAAGGATCTGGGTGCATCAATCTCCTCAGGGCAGAAATGACACTCATACTACATTTCATGTCCAAACTCATTCAAATTGATCATCGCACTATCAGGTCCCATCTTTTCAGCTGAATCCAACATGTTTCCAGTTTTGCATATTGAATCCAAACAGGTTGAGTTCCTCACCTGTGACACAAAACCTGGATTTGCATGGTTACGTATAAGATTTGAGTGATAAAACAGGAATTTCCTCAGCATGTGAAAACTTTATCTGAATCCTGCTCACTCATAGGGAAACATTTTAACACAAACTTATGTAATAGAAAAGAAGAAGCTGCTGTGGGATTTTGAGGTTGTTTGGTTGGTAAATTTGTTCCCACTCTTTGTCCTCAAACTCATCATCACTTTATCATTAACAGGCTCACAGCGCGCTCCTCTCTCTGCATGTTTTTTCCTCCTTAAAGTTATTTAAGAGCTGAGCCTGCAGCCTATTAAAATCCTTTGAAAACCACAGCATAAGTGTCTCATTAGCTCATTGCTTGCGCACATGTGGAGATAGGAAACACATGAGAGCTGCGTTCAGAGTCAACTCCTTCTACTATAAACGTTTTTCAGTGTACATTGCAAAAAACAAAATCTAATAAAGTTTTTATGTCTAATTCTGATTTTATAACATAAACAGAGTTAATCCAAAATTCATTTATATCAGGTTCATTGTGTCACTTTGTGAGACTTTGATTTTATCTACTACTTACTCTGTAGTGAACCCTTCATAAGATTTTGTTGCATGTGTGTTTTTATGGTTATATTTTTACTGCTTTTATGATTTTTGTTTTGTTTTTTGTTGTCCACAAAAATCTCTCTTTAAAAAAGTGCTAATTTAAGGTTCATTGTTTCTGTCGTGAGGATGAATGTTTTATTATTTTGGTTATTTGAGACAATTTTAAAGTTACAAACTCGTTGCCTGGTGCCTAAAATAAAAGTGTGATTTCTTTTTTTAAGGTACGCTTAAACTGACAATGCCTTTAAATAAGATAAAACTTAATTTGCTGGTTTATCAATGAGATTTGGTTCATTTGAAAATAAAAATCTGATTTTTTTTCATTATGGAACATTTTAATGGAGACATTTCAATCAAAAAATGAACTTTTGGGTTTGTTGGTAAAAGAAGAAGTCAAAAAGAAGTCAGTATCTGATGGATGGATCGTCTTTTGAGATAACTTTCGATTTAGTGCTGCACTTTATAAAAAAAGATTTATTGGTTGTTTGATGGATGGATCAATGCCCTCACCTGTATAAAGATTTAATTCAACTCCTAAACCCCAGGTAGGAAACAACACATTTGCACCAAGGATTCATTAAAATCCTTAAACTCTTCTTCAAATTTTCCAAAGAAGAAAATAAAAGACTTTTCTTTGATGAGCTTTTATTTTTGCATATTAAAAATGTGTTAACTTGTGTTTTATTTTGTTAATCCCCTAATACAGTGGATCCTAACCTTTTCCATCTCAGGGCCCACTTTTAATCCTCCAAAGTGTTCAAGGCCCATAAACTCAACATCTATCAATATTTTTAATATCCTTCCAAACAATAAGAATTGTAACATTTAAAACATTGTGCTATGTATTTTGTTCTTTATGTAACTATTTATATCTTAAAAATTGCACTTCTCAATGTTCACCTTAAATCTATTTGCCGTGCTGCTTTCAGGTGAACGTTTCCTTAAGTTTCAACTCACTTGACAAAAAAATCTCTCAATAAACTTCAAACTTGAACTCTTCACACCAAGAAATGTGTGAGTTCCCTGTAAGGCGACATATTCGATGTGTCTTCACACGCCAGAGTCAGGATCTGGTTCTGAGTCTGTCTGTGAGAAAAACTACGTTCACTTTAACTGCAGAGAGATTCATTCAGAGGTTTGAACGCCTCAGGGCAGATTTTAAAGACCTGGAGACAATTAAGAGCTGAACTGATGAATGAGAAGCTCGTATAATGTTTTGGATTCAGATGAGCTTCACTTCTGCTCCACAGCGCCATCTGGTGGTCAATATGAGCTCTGCAGATACAGAACACAGAGGCTGGTAGTTTTTAAGGCTGTGTCTCAGTTCAGGGGCTGCAGCCTTTATAGTCACAGGGTCGAGCCAAATTGAGACAGCCTGGTCTTCGGAGCATTTCCTGTTTGTGTCACACAGCTCCACCCTCATTACTTAACACCTGTTGAACACAGCGCAGGAGTGGAAATGGACCCAGAAAGTTTGGCAACAGTTTTTTTATTATGTTTTATTAGAGCTGAAGGTGTTTCACCTCCGGCTACCTCTTTAAAATAAACAATTTAAAATAGCATTTGATCCGTAGTGAAATATAATTTAAAGGTATTTCTGTATGACAGTAACATTACTGGCAGGGTTTCTTTTTTTCAACTGTTATTATTACTTCTATTTATATAGAGTGTCTGAATTATTCTTACAACACTAAAAATAATATTTATACATAAAAGATATTCATCTGCAAGCAGCTGAAGGGAGAGATGGGTGAGAATATATTGTACCTGCATTGAGCACCTAGCTTGCTATGAATTCCCTCTAATTATCTTTTGTAAACAGTTCCTTTCTAATTAAATTAAGAAATCTGTAAAACTAAATTTTCACTGATTTGCAAATCTTTAAATGAGAGAGAAGAGAAGGTTAAAAAAAAAAATAGGAAGAAAGAGGCGTTGATAAACATATTATAAAATTAAGAACAGTTGTGATTTAAATGACGTAAGTGACGTAAGTCTGATGGGTGTTATTCGAACAATTGTTGTTCATTTTCAATTAAAACTTTTTCTTACTTTCTGTGAGGTATGGAAAGGTTTTCAAAAGCATGGAAACAAAACCCAAACATTTACAACAGAACTCCTCCAGGAGTTCGGCAAAGTCCATCATCTTTCAGGATGACGTGCAATGAACCCTGGGATACATTGGGGTGTGAAGGATTCACCAAAACTGTCCTTCGTGGAACCAGAGGCTCTGAAATGAGACAGCCTTCTAACCACCGCGGTGACGTAACAGGTCTTCAAATCCAGGCCCTCAATTGAGTCACAGGCTGTTTTTGAATCCAACTACTACATACTGCTGTCTAATGAAGTATGTAGTCGACACTGCATACTGTATTTGAATGGAGTTTGTAGTATGACAGTTCAGTTTGGTCTGTTTTGTAGTTTGTTACTCTGGTTTCCAGTTTGAGGAATGAGAGTGTAAAGAAAAGCTGATGGATTTTTTTTTCTTGACTTTATTATAATTTATTATTATTAAGTTACATTAGGACAACGTGATGAATATTGAATCAATAAACCCTCCAGAAAGACACCTCTAAATTTTGGAGGGAAAAGTTAGAATTTTGGGGTTTGAAAAGTCACAAATTTAACGCACAGAACAGGATTAAAACACAGACGTCCTCTGCAGTTATTATAAATCATTATAGGTCCCAGCGCTTTAAACTGCATTAGTTTGACCAGGAGACCTCTGATCTTTTGTAATAACTGCAGAGGACGTCTGTGTTTAAATGTGGATGTATGTTGCAGCAAAATTCATCATATTTGATTTATTATAGCATATGTTGTTCATTGAATATAATCTGGAGTGGATTGACTTTTCATAGTTAGAGATGATGGAAAACCTACTGATTTCAAAGACGTTTATAGGATAACATATACAATGTAAGTTCCCCACTTAAAAGATGTTTTGGTGCTGATTTGTTCCACTGCTTTGCCCAAACTTTCTCCGGTTTCCGTCATTTTCAGTTCAGACCTGTGGCCAGGCGCTTTGCATTGTGGGAAATAGTATGCCAGGTAGACTGGTCCGATGCATACTGAGAAATTTTCCTGGATCAGTAGGTCAGTGGTAGTTTTGTTATACTGCAACTTTCGCATTTGTTTGCATACTGTATACTGCATTTTGGGAAAATCAGTACGTACTGCTAGTATAGTATGCAAATTCGAAAACAGCTAAGTTAAGTTTTCATTGTGTTTCTGTTTATCCTAATTTACTATTAACACTCTTGGGTTCATCTTTGCATGAAAAATTCATAAATTAATGACTATTAGAAATCTGAGCTGCAGAAAATGTCACTGAGGTCAGTTGAGGTCAGGAAGGTGGAAGGTGTTTGATGAACTTCTACGATCAGAGACCGTTCTTCGTGCACGCCGTCCTTCGTCCTCTTCAGGCCCCAGATTCAGCCTCCGGGCCGAGCGTCTGTGTTAGCGCCCCCTCCCTGCGCCCTGAAGGCTCCCACCCTGTAATTCTCCTCCGCTCAGACATCTGTGAGCGTTTGTTCCCGACCACAGGAGCAGAATAGAAAGTTTGTAGCTGAAGGCTGTGATTTGGATGTATATAAATAAAGCTGCGAGCGAAGGAGAGGCTGCTAATATGAAAGGAGACCAGAAGGTGGGAGGTCCAGAGGAGCAGGACACCCGGGTCATCAAAGACCAGGGAAGAGGAGCAAGACCAGGAGAGGGAGAAGATTTAGTCTGAGCTGCTGCGGAGCATCAGGGCGGGTGTGTTTTATTTACAGGGGTTTTCTTTCTTTCTGCTCTGCATGTGAACATCTTTACATCTCTGAGAACAGGGAGGAACCTTTAAGGAGGAACCTTTAAGGAGCAGCTTTCAACCCATAAATAGTTCGTGCTCCTCTCTGTAATTACACTAAAGAACAAGCTTCTATACCAACCATTACATCCAATAACAAAAGTCTGTCCTGGAGCATGATGTTGTGAGTATTTCGACATGATTTCACTTCACAGACTCTCTGGAAAACCAAACTTTTGGACTATTTTTTCTGTTCCTAAACTTTTCAGTCAACAACCACAGAAACACCGTCACTACACTGCCAAAGAAAAATGAAATCTCTCTGTGTGTTTCTTACGAGACTTAGTTTGAGCCACATTCAGCTGACAAGTCGAGTTTCTTCATTTGTGTGTCATTTTTGTCTTTCCAAATTTTGATATCTGACATTTCTTTGGACTTGTCAGCTGAATGTGGCTCAGATTAAGTCTAAAAAGACCATTTTTACATAACTAAGACAGAAACACATGATTACATTTAGCTTTTTTTGCAGTGTAGTCCCATTGGTCATGCAAAAATATGGACTGGTAGATACAACTACAGACTCAGAAAAGGTCAAAAGTCACTTAATTCTATTTTTTCTTACCTATCTTTAGTTTACCTTTGATATCATTGTGATCTGGTTGTGAAACCTCACAGGTTTTGTGGCAAAAGTTTAAACATATCCTCTTTCTAAACTTTAATGGCTTAAAGTGGCAGTGAGGACTTGCGCAAACTGTTGTGACTCTTGTATTTGTTTTGACAAATGAACAGAGATTTGATCTTGCTTTTAACGCTACCTCTATGTAATGTATTCATTAACAGTTTCGCAGCACTGTTGTTCTAAGTGTGACAACAACCAAACTTTGTGAGTTTGTACCATAGTTTTGTAGCTGACAACATTTGGCACTACTCACAGACTGATGCTCCGAGACATGTCTGTAACATGTAACATTAGTGAATCATGGTTATGTCCAACCAGTGCTCATCTACCAGGCAGCTTCAATTTGTTGATAGACTCTTAGGTTTGAACAGGCCACTGTAGTAAAACTGCTGCATGTGGGTTGGGATGAACATTTCCACAAACAGCTTAACCCGTGTTTTAGCCTTTAAGCCTGTGCTCTATCACGCTCCTGTTTAGCTTTTCTCTGCTCTTCTGTTCCTTTTCTGTTAGACATTCAAGCTGTAGTGTTTAATATTATCCTAAATCAATCCAAGAAATTGTTGTTAGCAGAGAAAAACACAAATCTCTTCTCACTGCTAAACTTTGTTGGCCGGCGTGGGGTTGTCATGGAGACTTTGACTTGCTATAAAGCAGTTCAGTCCAGTCAGACTTGATCAAGACGCTGACAAATAGAACTTAGAAATGATCTTTTTTAGCTGTGATGTCTCACTGTAAGTTGTGGATCATGATCAGGCATACATCTAGATATGACACTTTTTCAAGATTGCTCAGAAAGTCCTTACAGTTCCTTTAAAATGTTTTTTAATCCTGACCAAGGCTTTTCTGTTCTATATTTATGTCTTTTCTATCTCTTATAAAAAATCTTTTAACAACTTGCAGCTGTGTTGTTTCTGATGCTGCTCTGAAACACTTTGGGAACCTTTTTGGTTACTGTAGAAGGCTTTCAAGACAAACATTCATTGCTTGATATCTTCTTTCTGAATCAAATGGCCTCATTCAGAATGTGAGGATTATTTTTGAGCATATTTTAACTACAATGGATGAAACATGTTGTGGAAACAAACATCAGGCTTTAACACGGCTGTGGTCTCTCTGGGCGTCTCTGTTTCTGAATGCAGCTGGTCCAGCAGGAGGATCACAGCTGGAGTTTGAGGAGCTCGGCCCTCGAAGCCGACCTCAAACTCAAACCTACGAGGCCTAAAATAATCTGGAGCCGAGGGCAGAGTCTGCAGCCGACATTAACCATCTTTCTTTAAAACTCTGAATGAACAGTATCTGCTTTATTAGACTCACTCAGAGGTCAGGGTCAAGATTAAATTCTGGACACGATAAAAACACACACAAATATATGGAAACAGTGAAAAAACATCCGTTGAAAAGGAAAGAGAAGTGAGAGTCAAAGGGAGGTGAAGGTCGTCATCTCATCGCGGTGACATTCAGACTCCTCCGTACGTGATTATTTAAGCCCTCATTCAGATTTCTATCCATCATAAATATAACAATAAATATCATCCGTCCCTGTTAGTGCCAATCTTCAGACCATCATTTCTTCATCTCTGACCCGCTCTCTACCAGCTGAACAGTTTCATGAAGTTTTGAAAGCCGTCCTCTCCCAGGAAGTCGAAGGATCCCTGAGACGAACCGAGGTGGACGAGCAGGAGGACGAGGAGGACGACGGCGAGCAGCGGGATCAGCAGGTTCCAGCCGGCCGCCAGGATGTTGTACCACTTGGCTTTATCCGAGCACTCCTGGGCCAGCTGCAGGTTCCCCTGAGTTTTCTGGTCCCGGGCCTTCGCAGAGACACAGAAACACGTTATTAAGATGAGTGAGGCTGAAATATAAAACCTTTGTTTAACCTAAATCAAAGTAAATCATCTAGGGTGACCAAACGTCCTTTTACCCTGGTATATCTTCCTTTTTGGTGATGAAATTATGTCTTGGGTGATTTTATATTCCCTTAATTCCTCAGTTTTCCTCAGCTTGTTAATAGTACCGTTACCGTTACAGACCGTTAATAGTAACAAGATATTTATAATAAAGCTTTGCACCAGGCTTCTAACATCATTCTGATGCACCAACCTGTCAAGATGTTGAGCAGGAAAATATTCTCTGACTGTTTGGCTGCACTTTCAGACAGAAAACACTAAAGTGGAATTTCACTTTTACAACCAAACTGCAGATATACAGTAGTTTCCCTCTTTTCCTGGTGGTTGTGACCAATGCTGGGAATTCGTTTATGACCCAAATTGAGTCAAATTTTGAGCTAAAAGTCAACATTTATTTCTAAAACATCAAAGTATTGAGATTGAAGTCAAAATTTAGAGATAAAAAGACCAAATTAAGTGATAAAAAAGTAAATATTTTGAGATATTGTAGTCAAAATTCTAAGATTTCAAAGTCGTAACTTTGAGATAAAAGTCAAAATGTTGAGGTGAAAAGACTAATTTTGAGATAATAAGCCAATGTTTTTGACCTAATACGTCAAAATTAAGAGCTAAAAGTTGACATTTTAAGATATTTCAGTCAAAATTCTCAGGTGAAAAGTCAAAACTTTGAGATAAAAGACAAATGTCAAAGTTATGAGGTAAAATCACAAAAAAAGACAGAAATTTCAATGGACAAGTTCAAAATTTTGAGACAAAAAGAATAATTTAAAGAGAAAAAGTCAGAATTTTGGGCAAAAAAGTCACAATGTTGAGCTGAAAAGTCCAAAACAAGAGAGTAAAAGTCAATATCCAGAGATACTTTACATCGTGAGCTGAAAAGTTGAAATTACAAGAAAAAACTCAACTCTATGAGAAAAGTCCTAATTATAAGCTTAAAAAGTGAAAATAATGAGATAAAAATAACTTAACATTTTGTAAGAATAGTCAAAATTCTCAAAACTCTGAGTGGTCAAAATTAGACAAAAACTACAAGAAATATGTTGAAATTTTGACTCATTATCACAAAATTTTGACTTCATATGTTCAAAAGGGAAAAAGAAATCTCAACAAAGCCAGTTTTTCATTTCCAGCAGAAATGGGCTTGAATACAATGTTTATGTACGTTTGTTCACTTCAAATAAAGAAGTTTATATTTTTATAAAATGTATGAGTTATGAAGCTACTTCAAGGTCTTTGAGTATCTTTGGTTATTTTTGCTGGATCTCTCAGAGCCCAGGTAGGGGGGTTGTTTTTGGGGGGTTTTTCGATTATGGTCACACTAAGATAATCTGAACATGCTCCGTTAGCTCTTTCTTTGTGTTTAAAGCATCTTCTCTCCTCCTCTCATTATGTTTTCCTCGACTGAATGAGGGTGGAGAGCTTCCAGATCCTTCAGCAGCTTCTTTCTGTGTATTTTGGATGCAGCCAGGCCGAGTCTTTCCCCGCCACTCTCTAATTTCAGGAGCACTCGCCCTTTAGAGGACGCCAATTATTCCGTTTTTAACTCCCAAGACGAGCAGCCAGTCACCGTCTTTAATTTAGTCTTTGATTCAGAGCTGCACCCTGAGCGGGCAGATGAAAGATGTGAAAATGGTACACACACACACACACACACACACACACACACACACACACACATATTTCTGTGGGGAATTTTCAGGAAACACTGTTTTTAGTTCAGGTAGTCACAGTTTGTCCTGAACACCACAAGTTCAGGAATCTTTGAGTCGACTTTATGTGAGTTTTTATTCGCCTGAGTGGTGTCACTGTTAAAGTAGAGTGATGTGTCAGGGTGTTCCACATGGATCTGATTCGGGCCCACTGCTTTTCACTCTTTATTCTAAATAAAAGGGAAATATCGCTCAAAAAGTGTATTTCAGCCCAAAGCTTCTCCCAACGCCAACAAAAGACTTGTGCTGACAATTTTATGTTTGTATCATTTTCATTTAGAGGGTCTGGATGAACACATTTGAGTATTTTTAAGTCCTAACTCCTTTTATTCACTCTTCAAATTGGCGACCCTGTTTTCTCTCTGAATGTTTGCCTGGCTCGTTTTTTTTGCAGATGATGCTGTTGATTATTGTGTTGCTGAATCTGAAGAAAAAGTGTGAAAGTATGTCAACTAAATCTGGATCCTTGCTGTTTAAACAGAGGTGTGCCACAAGGATGGGATTTTAGGCATTGAATTTTGCTCTTTATATGATATTATCTGACATTTTCTGGCTTATTTATCATCTTTTTGCCAGTATCAACACATTTGGAGTATTTTTAAGTCTCTATTTTTCACACTCTTATTCTCTCCCTGAACATTTGTTGGACTCATCTTTATGCAGATGATGCTGTTGTTTTTTTTTCAGTCTTTTCATTTATTCTGAATAAAGCGTCTTCAAGGTGGGTCAGACCACTTTAAGGTTATTGTCATTGATAGAGGTGTGCCACAAGGTTCTGTCGTGGACCCACTGCTTTTCTATAGGGGTGTCCCGATACAACCTTTTCACTTCTGATACACAACTGATATTGCAGCCTTGAGTATCCGCTGATATCGATATTGATCCAATACGATGTCAGCACAAATTATGTGACATTCAGCTCTATTTCTAGATCTTCAAGGATAATCCTTGAGAGAATGTTTGAAGTTTCAGTGTATTCAATTTTCCCAGTTCTGTGCCACCACAGGAAACTTGGGCATGACAAGTTTTGCTCTCAGCTGGAACGTCTTTTTCGGACTTTGACGAAAAATGTTGCCACACGGCCGTACTTCATGCAACTTTGTTAGCTTATGATGATGTGTTCACAAGGGCTCTGCATAAAAGTGCTGGAATGGACAGCTTGTATCTGAGTGCATCAGAAATTTTAGATGCAGGCCAGTACAATCTAATATTTATTTATTTTTTGCTGATATTGGACTATCTTGATTGGTACACCCCCTGACTTTTCACTCTTCACATGATATAATCAGACAAATTTCATCATCTGCAGTAAAATTCAAACTCAAATGTACAAAATAAATTGGTAATAAACCCAGATGAACAGGAAGTGTTGTCAGGAGGAGCATCTGATGTAAAACTACGCCGAATCGATAGGTAGAAAATGAATCAGAGACAACCAATCTGCTGTAGTGATCCCTGTAAAAAAGAAAGTATGAAAGAAGAAGACTTTGTTCTCAATAATTTTTTTCTTTTCTGATTTTTCTAATCCAAGACAACCAAAATTTCTTGGGGGGAGCACACTACTTAAACCCAAAACCAGCGGACCAATTCTCAGCCAATAAAAGCCAAAATAGTGATGCTGGAAACTGCTGACCCCCTAACATAAAAGGGTCAGTGTTTGTATGTTTTCATCTGATATAAACTTAGTAAAGGTTAAATTTCATCTAAAAACAAACAAACAGAAAGTATTTGATTTGTTTTCTACATTTCTTTGTTGAAGTCTCCTTGATGCCTTTTTGTTTTTGTCTGTTTGTGGATTGATCTGTCAGTATATTCACACAGCAGGGGGTCTCTGGTCCCCAACACTGCTAGTTTGGGGGTTGTGGGCTGAAATGTTTGTGAGACACTTTAATTAACTTTACAACAGCGCTCAAACACTCTGGATTTCACTAAAATCACCTGACATCAGAGCTGTAGTCAAGAGAATATCCAACTATTCTGATTCATGAATTATTCTTATTTATTTAGCTTTTAATCCCTGTTTTTTCCTCTGATGTTCTTCCTTCATTGTGTGTCCTAGTATTTCTGATTCATGGATTTTACTGTTGCTGTGAACTTCGATGTTTGCGTTTTTGTTTCTCCACAGTCTCATTCCTGTGGTGATGGGCGCAACTTCCTGCAGATTTACCATCTCACCAGGGACAGCAAAAGGTCAAGAAGTGCCATGTTAGAGCTGAAATCCCCCCCTTACACTTTAAGAAACAGGGAATGCACCGGTGCTGTTTTTATTTCTTAAAAACCCTTCTTTTTTTTTCTTCTTTGAGTCACAGCTCGCCTACTTGTTATTCCAGATATGCGTTGACCACGATGTGTCCCACCAGTTCGCCCACTTGTGAGGAATTTCTGCAGGTTTTAACCATCATGGATGTTTTTTCTGTGGTTTAAGTTGCACAAGACTGGAATATTTTTCACCATTCGATATCACATTTTATGACTCCAGTGTTTCTATCTTTAGTGTTTCCAACATAATACTCCATAAGAGCCAAACGAGTGATAACATACATGATGGAAGTGTGAGCTGAGTGTCTGACCTTGATGGAGTAGATGAGCGCCATGAACCCCAGGCAGCAGAAGTTGACGTACAGGGTGTTGCACAGAGACCAGACCAGGTAATCTTTAGGAGGACTCTTCCCGGCGTTGCCCATGTTGATCACGGTGGATCCGGCCGGTTTACGTGCAGACTTGCAGTTGGTGAGCGGGGTGCAGTCTGAGGGGAAGTTGTAGGAATGGTTATCCATGTTTGGCCTTTCGAGGATGGTGTGTGTGCTCTCTGTCTGTCTCTTTGCAAAGCTGTGCCCCCCTCCACCTCGCTGTGAGAGGTTTATAAAGGCCCGTGAACAGGGAGGCGACCGGGCAGAGGCCTGGGCAGGGTGCGTTCAAACAGCAGCTCTGTCATTATGTGGTCGGGACTGAGGGACGGAAATAGAGACGCAGAGAAAAGCAGCTAAAACATCACGGCAGGTTTCTTCAACATCACTTCAGCCCTGAAAGCAAAGCTGTGATAGTAGTTGATCGTGCGATGCATCAGGTTGGAAAAATGACAGTTTTATCATATGGTCTTACAAAACCCATGCATTTTAAAAAATAAAATACTCAAAAACTTAAATGTGCTTCATTACTGCAATAAAATCAGAAAAAAATGCGTTAGAGTCGTGTTACTATGTGTTTATGTTGATGAGGATTTAAAGGATTGGGTAATGTAAAACATGACTTTAAGCCCAGGATGCAACAACTCGTTCACTTTTTACATTTTTTTTCTTACATTCTTACATTTCAGGCTCAGCACTTTTGTTACATTTTCAACCAGTTATTACATTTTTTGTTTTGTTTTGTTTATTAAATCTAAGGTCATTGTTACATTTCAGGTCACAGTTACGAATTGGGACCTAACCATATAAACTTATAAAGTTGAAGATGATCAAGCTTGCGGTCAAATGAGTTGTAATTTGATCTTTATGTTAATGGTTCTAAACCTCTAAGTTTGTCTAATCAACAACAACAACAACAACAACAACAAAACTTAAAAAAGAAAAAAGTAATATTCTTAACTATTTTTAAGACCATTCTATTTATTTTATACTCCAAGTTTTTGAATCTCAGTCAAATGTGACAAAATGAAACCTTTGTGTGAAGTCATTTTAAACACAGTTTACCAATTTATTTATTTATCTTTTATCAAAAATAGATGTGTTATACTTCAAAAAGGTTTTTTTTAATTATTTCTTATTTTGTTGGATTTCAACATACTGTGTTTACATGACAGACCTTGGAGTAAAAATTAGAGTAACGTCAGTGTCATAGAAATGTTTCATGTGTTGGCCTGTTTTTTTTTTTTTTTTTGGTAATAAAAGATTTATGGCAAAAAGAAAGCTGTTGAAAAAATTGAATGAATCATGTTTTAATCACACATTGCTTGATAAATAGAGTAGTGTTACAATGTAAAGTGTGCGTATATATATATATGTGATCATATTCTCTTGCCGGAATCTGTGTTTTAGGTAGGAAAATAATTATACGATTTTCCCAACTATGTCTGTATTTTATTGATTGCCTGGATGTGATACAAACATTTCGAAGACTATATTTGGACTTGAAACAGGTTCATTTTAAGCATTTCCTCAATTTTTCCACACTTAATATTGTTTTATCATTTACTTCTATTTTTTTTTCTTTGATTTATCTTGGATTTCTACATAATTTGTGTGGATTTTTCCTTCATGTATGTGTGAGTGGACCCCAAAAAGAGTCACTACTTAGGCAGTGGTTCATGGGGATCCAAATAAATACTTTTTTTTTAAATGGACGAACAGCGTCCTCTGCTGGCTGCTCACTGTATCTAAGAATGCAACTTTGTATTAGCTGTTAAATAGAGAAACTGTGTACAGTTTTTAAAAACTAGGCCATTTAACATAAACTGAAAAGTATGCAAAATAAATCAGAGGGATAAAATCTTCTCAGAAACGATAGATTAGGTCTTTTACAAATGATGATGAGAAAAGACCTACGTTATTAGCAAAAAAAATAATAAAAGGGGAAGACGTGCAAATATGTAGATAACACATTTCATTGGGAAAGACATATGATGAAAGAGGTTTGAGGGGGTAAAAAACAAAACACATAGCAGAGGATGGTTTCGATCCATCGACCTCTGGGTTATGGGCCCAGCACGCTTCCGCTGCGCCACTCTGCTGCACAAGATACGTTTATATCGCGAGAGTTTTTATTACTGATAACGAAACCCACGTTTCTCCAATTAATGTTTTTTATTTGAACTATTTTACGCTTATTATACCCGTTTCAGTTACGCGTCTCCAGGTAAATATCATCTGTATTTCATTTTAACCAAATAAAGCCACTAACTCGATATACAGTTCCCGCGGTCCTCCTGATTTTAACGGACAACAAGTTTCGGGTTTGGGGAGAATTCGCGAAAGTCCTGTCTTTATTTCCGCCAATTTCTTTCAACCTTACATCACTGCTAACGCTTAGCCTTTTTTCAATTGTACGACACCTGGAAAACTTTGTTAAAGTCCTACTAACAAACTTCGTGCGTCCACATATGTAAACCTGCTGCCCAGACCGGGCCCAGTGCAAACAGGGAGCTACAATTTTCACATATCCGTACTTTACTTCGTTATAATTCTGTCAACTTTTACTTTTACTCCAATGCATTTTATTAACAAAAACGGGACTTTTACTCCATTACATACCCCCTTAAATAAATAGGTGTCTTCGCGGGAAATGAATTTGGTCACTGAATTCTCACAACTTTAAAAACAACTTCTTCTGAAAATGAACAGACCTGGAAGATATTGTGTTTTCACTGTTCACTTTTAATACACACGTAGTACACCAAAAATTTGATTCTGAGGACTTTTACTCCGGTTATATTCTAAAAAGTGCCTCAAACTTCCGCCAAAGTAATTTTCTGGTATAATACTTGTACTTTTACTCAAGTATCGCTTTCGAGTTCTTTAAACAAGACTGGGGTTTTATGTCGAAAAGCTTTGAGTATTTTTCTCACATGCAGACTATATTGATCGCTAAATAAAACATCTACGTTACCGTCAAATTGGATCATCTTGGGGATAAATATATTGATACTATTTCTTAACGTTAACTGACAGTAAACCCAATTGAACGGGAAAATGAATACAGCTTTTGTGAGTGAAATGCACACTTGAACAAAACTACAGTAAAATAAGTTCACTGTAGTTTTGTTCAAGTTCAACTTGTTTTTCCCCTTAGATGAACATTTTTATACATGTATATGTTTCCAACTTAGAAAACAAAACACATAGCAGAGGATGGTTTCGATCCATCGACCTCTGGGTTATGGGCCCAGCACGCTTCCGCTGCGCCACTCTGCTTGACGTATATATCATGTTATCGCGAGAGTTTCTATTACTGATAACGAAACTCTCGCTTTTTGGTCTATAAGTTCTCTAACTGACATTTATTTTTCATATCCGCCTCGACTGTTAAAGTAAAGAAAATACTTAAAAATAGGGCAAAATCACTCAAGTTTTAAAGCGTAAACACCTTTCTTAATGTATACAAACAATGGCTTTGATTTTTTTGTCATTTCATTTCTTTTCTTTCTGATCTTTTTTGATATTTGTTAGTGGGGTTTTTTTTTCTTTCGTTGACTGTTTAGGGTTCATGCAGGAATAGTATTAACATAACATTACTTTACTTGATCACTTTTCACCTAAATGTGTGTTAATGAGTCTGTTTCAAATGAAATAAAATAAACAAATTTGTTTCTGAAGGTTTTATGCTCTGAGCTCTTTGTGCAAGGCAAAAATCAATGCACATCATTCGTTTGACACAGTAACAAACTACAAATACACAAAAGCCACACTGCTTTTCACAATTTATTAACAAAATGATAAAATAAATAAATACAAATTGATCAAATGCTCCTAATATCAACTCCTCCCCATGTTCCCTACAGTATTTCCTAAACACTGCATACAAAGAATTCATCACAGAAGAGGCTCAATACAGAGGTAAGAATCCCACCAGACCAGTCACAATGTCAGGCCAACAGAAGACACATCTGGAACAGAAGTCAAAAAAATAAACACATTCCTTTCCAAAATCATTATGAAAAAATACAAACAATTATACAAATATTCAGATTGTGTAATTACCAATTTACACATTATTCAGCACACCAGGTGAACTTTTTCTTTATTCATATCGCTACAATGCATCTCACCAAATGGAAGATAAAAAAGACTTCTTTTAGTTTTTCTTTTCTTTTTTTTTCTCTTTTTTTTTTTGCACTCAACACACCCCAATGGAATCAGCTGTGGATGAGGTAAGAAGCTTCAGGTGTACAGTTGGGTCCGGACAGGATGGATGGTGAGCGGAAACGACGGGTTGATGTCATGTTTTCGACAGAATACTAGAAGGCCACAATCATGACTTGATCGCTTTGAAAGTAAAGAGTCGGAGGGAAGTGCTTTACAGGACGCCTCCACCGCGCAGGGACCTGGAGATGAATGCATAAAGACGTCCTCCGAGCACAACATGGTCCTCTTCCAGCTGAACGCGCAAACGCAGAAACTAACTCCCCCGATGATGATATGCACCGACAACAGAAAGGCTTCCAAACAGAAACGCACATTTGCAGTGTTCTTTGGATAAATTCACCGTTAGAGCTCGACGAAATAGAAGCTGTGAACTTTTTCTTGAGATAAAACAAAGACGTGAAGACTTGATTGATCGAGCCCCCTGAAACAGCCCTGCTGGGATCCCGACGTTTAGCACGGTGCATGAGCCAAGATCCGAATAAAAACCAGCGCCTGTAAAAAACACGATGTCAGGAAGAAAGGTCTCTAACGCGGAGGCTACCAGACGTATCGACACCGAGACTGCAAACGGCATCAGGGAGCCAGCAAAAGAAAGAAAAGGTGACTTGAGTTTCGCATAAAAAAACTTAAAAAAAAAACAACAACCAATGCATATTAAAAAGGTTCGACAAATCTTGTATAAAAATTTGCATAAGAAGGCATGCGCTCCACCAGACTGAGTGGATAGGTGTTGCTAATTGAGTCTAAGTTTGCCCATCAGGTGCGGTTAGTTTGTTCATTCCAATGCACGCAGGCTCCGGATCACATGACCTGATTTAGCAAACACTAAGAAGAAGAAGAAGAAGAAGACAAACCACAGCACAGAGGAGACGATGAGAAACTAAAGAGAAGGATTCATGATTCCCAACTGATCCCGTTTTCTCTCTGATGATAATAATAATAATAATAATAATAATAATAATAATACTGGTCAAACCAAAAGTGCATCACTAACCTGGCTGTCACACAAAAACTCGCTCCCCCACCCGACCTCTGACCTCCAGCGACTCTTTCTTTCCCTAACTTAAAAGTTTACCACATAAAAAGGAAAATAAAATACATTTAAGGCAACTCCTATGACGACAAACACTATGTGGTCAATCTAAACGGCATATTATGAAATGTAGTTCCCACTTGCATTGACTACTGGCAGCCTGAGGTGAAGGGACCGACCGGGTTTGTGCTCCGGAGATTCAGGGAGCTCGTGGGATGGGGGCGGCGGCGGACCGGGTTCGGGTTAGTAAGGTTCTACAAGTCACAGTGCAAGTCAAGAGACAAATATTATCTGCTGTTTGAAGAAAGGCACTCGAGGTACCTACTGTACAGAGGGAAAGGTCCAGTTAGTCTGGAACACAAGTTCGGGCTTGTTCAAAGAAAAACTGGATGACTGCTCTGCTCTTTCCACGAGTGAACACACACACCGACGGAACGAGAAGAAGAAGATCCACCCCAGACGAGAACAAAAGGAGACGATTTCTGACGATTTCACTCTGTCTTCCTTCCTCCTTCCGTGTTCGAACGGCTTTTTCTTTTTTTTTTTTAATAAAACAAACATTTATCAGACAACACTGTGGCCAAACATGTTCTCATGTGACACATTTTTTTCTCTCTTTTCTCTTCGGGGATCTTCTGAATGAAGGCAGTTTGTACAGCTGATGTTAAAGAAACAAGTGTTGTGTCAGATATGCTGATTCAGATTACAAGAGTCCGTATGATATGAAAAAAGGACACCTGTAACAGCTCACTCTGCAGCCGCACAAACACCTGCTCAACACGCCGACAGGTGCAAACAGACACCTCATTTCTCACTGGAGTAACTTCAGGTTTTTCTGAAGTTGAACAATAACACCGATAAAAACATACTCTAAATACTTAGCTAAGCATGTCAGCATAATGTGCAACAGAAGCTAAAGGAATGTCATCATCCCTGTGGGTATTTGGTCTCAAAAGGATTAAAATGTGAGCATTTATCAGTAGGTCAAAACAAGACTTTAATCTCTCGAGGACCTTCCTGATAATCATGAGGGTGTATCCTCTGAGGAACAGGAATGACTTAAAATAATTTTTCAATATGGAATGGATGCTGCTTCTGGTAGACACAGAATGTCAGCTGGTAAAGTTTAACCCAAGGGGATCATGAGCAACCTCACAAGGGCCATCATGAAAATCATGAGGGTTTATCTTCTTGGTAAAAGGAATGAAGTCAAAAAAATTATCGATTTGTTGAGTTTTTCAACTTGGAATGGAAGCTGCTTCTGCTGAACACTTAAGATGTTAGCAGGGAAAGTTTAACGTAAGAGGATCATGAGCAACCTCCCGAGGTTTATCCTCCGAGGATCAGGATTGGATGCTGGCCACTAATAGTTCTGCACAGTCAGCGGGTGAACAAGTGTTTGTACGACTGAACTTAAGCACAATAACTCCAAAAATAAAGAAACAAAGGTAGAAAAAAAAAAAAGCATGAACAGAGGCACCGTTTACAAACAGACCAGAGTTTTGCTAATGCCCCGTACCCAACGAGAAGCCAGAAGTCATGATCAGTTCAACGGACAAAGACAGACCCCAACTGACAGCCACCAAGCCGACAATGAACAGCATCACGTTTCAGCCCAGACATGCTCCAGAAAGAAAAGAGATGCACTATTCTACCTGTAGGGGGCACTCTCAGACACAAGCCCCCAAAGTATGAACCAGACTCCAGCCTTAATGTCAGACAGAGGTTTGAATCTCCTCCTAGAAAAATATTGGCAATGTGGGGATAAGTCACATCACAACAAAGAGATGCATACTCTGTTTAATTCCATATTAACATACAAAAAGCTCTTCAGCACTTCTTTGTAATGCAGCAAGCTTGTGCTTTAATCTCAGGATTTGTGGTATTGTCCTTTGAGATCCGTGTGAAGGAGAAGGTTCATACAACAAATCCCTCCATTTCACGGAAACGAAAAGTTCCTTTCACGTTATTGTTTAGTGAGCTCTCCTGCCTCGACCTGGGAACTTCCTATCTCTGAAATGGTAGCTTCTATATCTTACAATGCCAATGATTTGATCGTTCAATACAGTAAGTGGACTTGTCCCTGCTGAATTTGGATACAACATCATTTTGGCAGTTCAGGATTCAACAGAAATGTACATAATGCAAAGATCACCACTTGAAAAAGAGGATTCCTTTTTGTGTTGATAATGCCAGTCCAGCAGGTTCAGGAACAGAAAGCACTTATTCTGAAGACTAGGAAGACCTGAATATCTTTTCCTATAAAAAGAAACACAGCCCAGATATAGTTTGTGTGTGTGTGTGTTGACATTGCAATATTGCAACTTCACATTTAGTGCTCACAGTTGACACACTTGACTCACGAATGAAAACTCAATCACTACACTTGACCAACACCACTGAAAACATCTGTTAGGCTACCGTGCCTGCTCGTCCTCGTCCTGCGTACCTACTGAACACTCAGAGTCCTTCTGCCTCAGCTTACTGGGAAAAGAAGGGGAGGAGGTTTGGTTTTATCTGGTTTCAGAGGGCCAACTGGATAAGGTACTTTTGGGCAAAAGTCTTTGGGGGAAAGGTTTTGCTGTTGCTCCAAAGAATAGAGTAAGTTACATTTGATCAGGGCATTAGGGAAACTTATTCAAAGGTGTCAGATTAAGAGGCAAAGGTTGGGTTTCTGTCATCAGACCATAAAAAGTCCTTGTCAAGACTAAAACGGCAATGGGACTTGGTCAGGAGAAGAGGAACAAGCCCTGACGAGACTAAATGATTGATCCAAGGGTTGATATGACATTAGTGAGATTATTTTAGAGGTAACAGAATGCTTCAACCGAAGAGCTCGTCTGAGTTAACATTTGGTTGTGACATGGACAGGGATTTGGGAAAGTCATTGGGTTCAGGGTTTTGGCACAAAAGTTACAACAAGAAGGCCTCCTGTCCATAGGATTGGTAAAAGGGATTACAGGGTTCACTTTGATGGGTTGTTGAGGGTGACTTGAAACTCCAGACATACAAATCCCTGGAAATCTAGATTTCTTCCAAATACCTCTCCTAAATTTGGTTGTCTGAAGTTCTCTGTATGATTTATTTATGAAGAGGAGAATAAATTACACTCACTAAGAATTTGGAAGGCCTTGAGGAGACGAGGATTAATTGAGAGAAGGGGGAATGAATTGGTGCAGGTTGAGAAGATAGAGATTTGTTTCATGGCGCCAGATTTCTGCAGCACTTCAGCAGTGAACCAGAGCTTTTGGTTGGATAGGGTAGAGTTCTGCCTTTGTCAAATTGGCCAGGAACAATTGCAAGTGAGGTCCTGGAACTTTGCTCCTTTATTGAGTCACAAACTAGCAGGAGACAATTGCACAAAAATACCTTTTCACAAAGGTAATGGATCATGGTTCCTGGGGCTTGAACTAAGACTTTTGGTTAGGTGCTGGTTTGGTCCAGAGGATGGGGACTCAGTTGATCATTGGTTCAGAGGAAGAGTCCACTCCTCAGTTTGTCTGAGTCTCTAGAGTTGGGTTTGAACTGACAAGGGAATCTGAACATTAATTAGTAGTAAAATCACTTTTGAGGTCCATCTGGATCTTGGATTAGATTATTGATGGACTTGGGTCAGAACTCTCAGGTGTTATTCTCTAGGATAGTGGTTTCCAACCTTTTCAGACTGTGGGTCCGCTTTTCAGACTCAAAAATTTTAATTTCTTAAATATTTGAACACTTTTAATATCATTTTTTAACATTTAAAACATCTTTCCATGTCCTTCATCTCTATATAAATGCCCCTTAATTATGTACTTGCATCATTTTGGGAATGAGTTTGTGAGTTTGCCGTCAGGTTGGGAATCACTGCTCTGGGAGATATCTGTGGGTTAAAAGAGTCGTTTACTTTTAAGTTGAAGTCAGAGGCTGGATGCAAGGGGTAAGTGTTTATGGATCGGGGTGCTTTTGGTTGAAGTCCTCAAAGAAGGGGCATTGTGCTATTTTCAGACTTTTCTGTCCCTCTGTAGCCCGTTTGGTGGCTTTACAGGATTATTTCCTCCAACTAGTGTTTTAGAAAACCCTTATTTCAGCCTCTGTCTAAAACACTCAATTTTAGCTACAGTCTCTTTAAAGCTGCCCACTCCACAAGCCCCCTTCCCTCTGATTGGCCAGCTCCCTGAAAGGGGTGGAGCTCTGGGCAGAAAGCCCTCCCCCCTTCCAACATGTCAGTCTTATGAAGATCTTGTGCTATTTTTTCAGCATTTTTTTGGCAAATGTTTTGTATGAACATCCAGCTTTGTGGCTTGATATCCATGATTATAATACGGGGAAGCAGAATACCCCCTCTTTAAAGGAAAGTGGAATGACGACATGATTGGCTAATATTTTGGGATAAAGAGAAAAAGTAGAGTAGGAGTCTGGGTGTTGGTTTAAAGGCATCTTTCTGCCTCAAGCTAAGAGTTTGCTGGACGTCAGAATTTCAGGGGCTGACAAATGTGAGTTTGGGCCCATAGAAGGGAATTTTTTTGGTTGAATGTTGATGATAATAGAT
This sequence comes from Thalassoma bifasciatum, assembly GCA_008086565.1. Taxonomy (NCBI): domain Eukaryota; kingdom Metazoa; phylum Chordata; class Actinopteri; order Labriformes; family Labridae; genus Thalassoma; species Thalassoma bifasciatum. Next base: position 70,800 of record RPOG01002704.1, read on the forward strand.
GCGAGAACGTTGTTTTCCTGTCCTTCAGTGACTGAAACCTGAGTACATGTGAAACCAAGTCCAACACCATGATTGTCCTTGAAAGGAGGCCACCAAAAGTGTGCTCTGTTAAACTCATTACGAGTACGACGGGAGACTTTTCAGGACTCGACTGAAGAGCGCTTTGGGATGAAGGTTGAACAAACTGAAGACAAATGAAGCTTTTACTTTTCTTTTCTTTTGAAGAGGATCAAGAATGAAACGGTGACTGTCTTTCAGAAGAAGCTCTGAAAGTTTGTGCTACTATCCTCTTCTCTCTATGACACACAGATTTGGAGCAAGTTTGAAGCATTCTGAACCTTTATGAGTCCACTTATTAGAGACAGTGGGGAGTGATTATTGGTTACCAGGGCTCCAGGGTGTAACTAACAGTTTTTCTAGGTCGCTCTTGTGCACCTGACCAGGTGTGTTGTAGTCTAAACCAATAAAAGACAGAGCTTAGGCAAGTCTTTGCCTCTGATTAGCTGTGATCCTGTTCACTATTCTAAGTTGTATGCACCCTGAAATTTTCACCTCTTTGCGTTGCACATGGATGTCCATGATAGTATAATTTCATAATCCAATGTGTGATTTTATTATGAATAATAGGCTGGCTGATTCAACATAAATGTGAATCAGCCAGTCTGATAAATTTAAAGTAGGTTTTAAGCCAAGACAAAAAGATAATACTTTAAAATACACCATATACAGATGGGGCCCAAAGATGAGTTGCTGTTCAAATTCTTCTCATGAAGAAAAATAGACTAAACGTCAATTCTTTTCAAAGTGCTTTGAGAACAATCACTTTTATTTGGAAATTTTTATTTTCCTTAATGTTTTAGTTTGAAATGTTAAAATTCAGCTCAGCGAAGCACTTTAAACACTTTATTTTTTATGTTTATATATATATATATAATTGTGCTTTAAACAAAGACAAGCAGTTCTCTACAACTTATTCTTGTTGAAAAATCATTTACATAATACGTAAGTTATGGACAGCGATAAAAAAGGTGACCTCATGGCCTGCAAGGTGATGCAATGACAAATTTGGGTGTGCCTAAATTTTGTGCTGGGGGACCAAAATAAAAGTGAGGTGCACCAGTGCAACCATTGCAAAATGTCAGTCTGGAGCCCTGGTTATTATTTGTAAGAGGTTGTTTCAAAGATATGGAGAGCTGGGTTTGGGGATTGCAGAAGCTGAAGGTTGTTCAGGTGAAGTTCATTTGGACGAGGGTGTGAACAGGTTCTCTTTTCAGTACGCATACTCTATCACAACACTGCTTCTTAGACGTGTAACCCCTGACAGATGTTTGGTTCCATGTTCTCGGTTTTCTCCGTACCCATGTGGACCCATGTGGACCCATGTGGACCTATGTGGACCTATGTGGACCCTTCCCTCCCCTCCAGAGAACACAGGGGCCACTGTAACAGGCACACACTGGTGTGATGATGAATAAATCTCCCTTTGAGCATTCCCACCACTGACGTCTATCACTAATTGGCATGATGACACTGGTGTGTAGGCGGTCCTCCCCGCTCTGTGGGCAGAGCCGCCTCCCAGAGTCATGTGACCTGGGCTGTATATCTACCATTGACACAGTCTGACAATACGATGCAAACAAACAACATTTATACAGATTGGCAACTTCAGGGCACCGTGCGGTGCAAGCAAAGTCTTTTTTTTTTAATATATATGTTTGAATTCCCGTGACTCCGGAGACAGAGTGTTACTTCTTATCGTCCAAACTGCTGACCAGAGCTGGCAAAGAATGCTGGGAGGGTTCTGAGGTTTTGCTGTTGTTGTTGTTGTTGCTGCCGTCACTGTCAATGATCTCATCCTGTTTCTTCTCCACCGCTGACTCTGCAGGGTTGACGGCAGCCATCTTGTTCTCAGAGTTGGTGGTGGTGGTGTTGTTGGCGGTGCAGCCTCCTGCCGGGCTGTGGTCCGGGCAGGCGGGTTCGCTCGTACCATTGGTCGTGGCAACAGTCGCAACCACTAAGGGAGCGGGAATGTCAACCACTAAAGGAGCTGCCTCAGTGTCAGGCTTTGCCACGACCTCCGCCTGGACGCCGGTTCCTGCGTCGACCCCTGACCTGACCACAGCCTCCACCAAAGCCCTGACAACAGCCCCCGCAGTAACACCTGTAACTCCCACCACTGCAGCCGGACAGTTATCCGTTGCTGGGACTGTGCTTCCTTCTAGCACAGCTGGGCTCTCCTCGTCTCCTCCCGTTACTCCCGTTGTCTGGTTGTTCCCCGTGGCTCCATGCTCGTCCTTTTTGTCGTTTTCGTCGGTGTTGCTGCCAGCCGAGGAGCTGCCGTCTGTTACTTTCTCTGCAGAGCTGTCCTCTGTTGCAGCTTCAGAGCTGACCGCCACCTCGGCTCTGTCCGGGACTCTGGCACTGACGTCTTTACCGTCTGACTCTGCCAGAGCTTTGTTGAAGTTGAAGGCTTGGATGATGCGGATCAGGTGTTTGACTTTGTCCAGGGACGTCTGCATCTCTTTCTGTCGGGCCAGGATGGTGTTCTTGGTCTCCATGCATTTCTGAAGACAGAAGAAGAAGCAGAAGAGCATTAGATTTTGGTCATAGTCAGAAAATAACCAAATGTGAAGTAAGGAAACCAGTTTTGGACTTGTGCACTAAGAGCATTTGGTTCAAACTTTCTGGTCATGTCATTCCTGTCTCATGTTTTCCTACCGTTATGGAGTTGCTGAGCTGTTTGACTCGCTGCTCCAGCTGCTCTCGCTCCAACTTCAGCTCTGAACTCCATTTCATCAGCTTCAGTTTCTCTTCTTCTTTAGCTGCGGACCAGAACAATAAACCCAGACTTTAATCTCACGGCTGCACCATCAGCGGATGTTTGAGCACGCGAAATACGCGGACATCACCTTCTTTGTAAGCGATGTAGGAATGAACGATAGCCAGCGTACCAGGCCAGGGAATGGCTTCTTCTTTTTTCAGGATCTGTGGACACAAGCTCAGAGTTGTCAATAAGGCGGAGACGCGGAGAAGATTCAAGGAAGAGTAACTTTAGCGCCACCTTGTGGTGAGGCTGCAAAAAGGGACAGGCAATGAAGTGAATGGATGTGAGATGCAGATCTGTGCTGACACAATGAATGAGACAGAAGCACAAAAAAACAATTCTGCATCGTGTTTATGCTTACAAAGGATTGAACAGTCTCAGCTTCTACAGCCCCTTTAACAGACCCTCTCTGGACTGCGGTACCCCCTTCCCCCTGACTCAGGATCAGTCACGGCTGCAGCGGTTACCTGATCTTGACATTTTGGACAGATCCACATGCCTTTAGGAATGGTTTTCAGGGGTGGATCCAGGCAGTCCAGGTGATAAACACGAGAACACGTGTCGCACATGAGCAACTGGCCACTGCGCCTGCACACAGTGCAGAAATCCTCATGGATGTCTCCCTGTGAGGAAGAATTGGACCAATCAGTTTCCCTGCCCAACCGAGCCCCACCGACCCTCTGAGGAGAGGCGAGGCGGGGGAGGAGCCGTGATCTGTTTAGTTTCAGGTTGGCTTTGTTCTAATGTCTAATGGACATGGTGTGTTAATCCACTGAGCCCACAGAGAGTTACTGGAAATCTGGAGTTAGGATGTGTTCAGAGTAGTGGTTACTACAGCAGCTGGAAAGGGGAAACCCACTGCAACGGCCGCAAAAGGTCTCCATCAGGAGAGGTGGGCTGACACTATGCCAAAAAAGAAAGGTAACAAAATTCCTAAAATAACAGAAATGTGCTGCAGAAAGCTGAAACAAAGCATTCACAGAAAAAAAGTGAACATCCAATGTGTCACCAAAAATCAAGTTGTATTTGCCCCCCCCTACAAGTCTGGAATACTTCTGCTGGAGCAAAAGCTTTGGTTGTGTGGACTTTGCAGTTTTATGGCCAAATTCCACAAGATCCATGTCTGGTCCATTCGCGCCTCATCACATCACTGAAACTAAAAAGTTTCCCTCCCTCTAAACTGGTTTCCTCTACAGCAGATGCACACTTCAATTTTTGTTGAATGCAGAAACTGAACTTTTCTTTGAGACAACTTTTTACCGAGTACAACGCAATGAGGTACTGTATTTATCGACAGTTATGTAGCACTGTTGTTTGAAACGTGACAACAAGCAAACTTTGTAAGTTTGTATTGTAGTTCAGTAGCCGGCTACGTTCAGTGTGACTGACAACTTAGTGCGCTGAGACATATCAGTACCGTGTATCGTTGGTGAATCCTGGTTATGTCCTACCAGTGCCCATCTACCAAGCAGATCTGGTAGATGATGTAACCTGGCTCTTCATTTTATTGTTAGACTCTCAGGTTTGAACAGATCGCTGCAGAATAACTGCTGCATGTGGGTTTGGAATAAACATTATCACAAATAGCTTAGCCTGTGTTTTAGCTTTTGGGTTGTGCTCTATCACTCTCCCATTTAGCTTTCTTCTGCTTTTCTGTCCCTTTTCTGTCAGATGGTTCAGCCTCAGTGTCCACTGTTGCTACTAAATAACTCCAGCAGAGAAAACTCAGATCTCTCTTATCATTGCTAAACTTTGTCAGCTGGCGTGGTGTTGACATAGAGACTTTGGGGAGAAATCAATCCAGTTCACACGTTGTCTTTCTGCAGCACATTTTTCATCCACAACACTTTCCTATTGTTGTGTTTACTTCAAAATGATGTTTCTGTTTCTCCACCCATGAACCTTTGGGGCCGTTGCAGCACGCTTCCTCTGGTGGGCCACTGGAGGTTATTATTAATGGGTGCTGTTCACTTTGTAAGGCTGAATCAAAGTAAAAACCAAGTGATGACTGATGATTATCACATGGAGACGACAAACTAATGGACGTGCTCGTGGAGGTCTCAGGGTGTAATGACTGACAGAGCTACTGGGCCAATAGGAGTGTGTGTGACGGGGCTTCCAACCCCCTGAACTGTCACCGTCTCCCCCATCGTTACTTACATCCCCAGAGCTGGGGCTGGGCAGGGGGAGGGGATGGACGGGGCTGGAGGGGGAGGTCGGGGTGAGGCTGCCCAGCTCCGTGACGCTGCTGTATTTGGGTGGGCGACCTGGGTGAAATGAGACAGACGACAAAGACGGAAAACAAAGAAAAAAAAGAAAGATGGAGAGGGGGGAAGAAAGCAAAAACAAACAGTCTGTATGACATACCTTGGAAAGGGAGTCTTCGTTGGCTAGCATGAGACAGGGAGCGGTAAGGGAGGAAGAGGAGGAGTCAGAAGCACAGACAGCAGTGTTAGTGCAGGAGACTGGCTCCGTGCAAGCTGAAGCTGAGACCTACAACAACCTACTGCAGTCAACACATGGACCAGTGTCAGACTCTAACACACCTGCGTCGCTCACCTGAGAAGACTCACAGCTGAAACACTGAGGTCAAACTTCCAGTCTTTGATTTAGTTCATGTTTTCAGATTGCACTGTCTCAAAACTTTCTATATCTTCCAGAGGAGTGGCCTACATTCCCCATGATGCATCACTGCTGCACCTCAGCACTTCTGAACTGGAGCAAACATAAAAGTGTTAACACTGCAGTTCCTGGAGTGTCCACTAGAGACTGTTTGCAGAAACCACATAAAAACCCATTCAAAAAGCCAATCTTTACAGCAGAACTAAATCAAAGTAGCATCCCCTCAGGTGTGTAAACCTGGTGACCTCAGTGTCTCCAACAGAAGCATCAGCCTTTCAAAAACATGATTTTATCTTCATTCACGCTCCTGATGTGATAAAGTCTGACACTCATGAGTTTATATCTTAGTTTTTATGTCAAATGAAGATTTTATGGAGAGTATTAAAAGTGTCTTAGGTTAGTCATTAGACATAAAGTGGGTTAAAAGGAAGCTGACAGTATTTACACTCCAAAAACTGAAATCTAACAAGTGTTTGTCTTGTTTAGCAATGCAGGTGTCATCTTTCTTTTTTAATATCCCAAAATAAGACACTTGTCACCGAAAGTTAGCTCTCATGAAGTCATAAGATAACTTTCACTAAAAATAACAAATGAACACATGAATAGGTTTCAGTTTTTCAGTGTTAAAGTCATTTAAGTCGGTTAAAGCTTGTCACAGTGGTCGACTGGTTTTCATCTGTTCTGGCTTTAAAAAAAAGAAATAAATATATTTGAACGTTCTTCTCTCAGATAACAATGTTAGAGACAGATCTTAAATTAACTCGTTGAATGTCTTCCCAAGATGCATCAACAGTATTCTGGAGACAAATGAGTGAGAAGAGGAGCAGCAATTTTCTAAAAGCATAGAAAATTATCAAAAAGCATACATAGTATTTCTCCCCTTAAATTTCAACATTTTCTGTATTTTTGGCTGCGTATTCTTAAATATAATTCCAGTTAATAATTTTTCTTGTTGAATGAATTTAATTCAAGTCAACTTTCTTGCACATTTAAAAAATAAATTGAATTTGTGAAAAAAATCAAGACATGAAAGTGCATAAAGATAGGAAAATATCTTTAGATATGTAAGTAAGTGAATACAAAATATGTGCTATGATTAATATCATTGCCTTTTGTTTTCCTGTTTTCTTCTAAATTTTCTTGTTTTTTTCCACAGATTGTTCTCTGTAGTTACACCTCTGACTCCTTGGTTAACAGGTGTGAAGATCTGACCTGGTGAATGTTCCTTATCCAGGTCAAACAGAGTCAAAAATGACATGAAATAAACTGATTAAATCTGAATCACTGAATAAATCAGCTCGGGCTGCGACTCATTTGCATGTCATTCATCTCAGATCAATAATAAGTGTTTGAAATATCTGAAAAAGTAGAGATATTCAGACATCTTTTCTTCTGTGATATATTTTAATCTGCTGTCATGTGTTTGAATCAGCAACAGATGGATGATCTGTTTGAAACACGAGTGTCAGGATTTATTGTGCCATTTCACTCCTACACGGCGTAAACTCTGAGTAATGCTGAGTCTGACAGGAACAGAAACCTGCAGGACAAACAGTCGACTCTGAAAACCTGTGAACGGGATTTAAGGCTCTAAAGGTGAAAATGAAGAAATCAGCTTTGTGTGTTACACCTGAGAGAAGCAACAGGAAACAGAAGCAGGAGGAGAAAGAGGAGGAGGAGGAAGGAGGGCGGAGTTACAGCGAGTCATTAGTACGAGTTAAACATCAGAGTCTGAAGAGCTGCTGAGCTTTACCTTCATTTACACCTGATCTCCATCTCTTTCTACCTGACTGTGGTCTCCACCTGTCTGTCTCTACCTGTCTGTCTCTACTTGTCTGCAGTGTGATCTATGGATCAGTGTTTCATACGGACCTCTCTTCCTGGTCCCCTGGTGCAGAGGGCTGTTCAGGTAACTCACTGCGCTCTTTTTCCTCTGAAACAACAGAAGAAGAAAAAAAAATACATTAAAAACATACTTTTGAAAATACATGTGAAAAAAATAGACTTTTCTCTTCACATCTGTGCTGGCTCTGTGTAATGAATATAACTATAACATATAATGGATAACTGTGAGTAATGACATAAATTAGGAACAAATCAATCAAAATAATGCCCAAAAAAATGATAATACCAAAATGCATTCCACAACATAAAAGAATAGAAAAAAAACCATTACAATTTTTATTTTTATAAATTTAGAATTTCAGAACCTTATATAAAAAATAAAGAAGTCATTACAAAATAAAAATGTCTACATTGTCTATTTATCAAGAGCATAGTGAGGGGACAAATGAATACAAATGAAACAAGAGGCAACCATTCAAAGAAAAAAAAAAGGCATTAAAGAAACTGTTTTTGCATTGAAAGATTTTAAACCAAGGGAGGGAAAATTAAAAATATATATAGGTTACCACCAAAAAGTGACAACCCAAAACTTTTCATGTATTGCAGGGAGTGTAAAATACAAAAACTGACTCAAGAAATCAGAAAAGTGTAAATAAATACAAGTGTTCATGCTGCAGCAGGTGATTAGGCTGTAATGTTTGCAACAAAATCCTTTATCAACACCCTCACCCTCTGTAACAAAAAGCTCAATAACCCTGTTGGGATCCTTTCAGTGATGTTGTAGTAACTCTGACACCTGTAAGTGTAAGGATGAGAAGTTTGTTTAATGTGTGTGAAACTGTTCATACCTCGGGTTCAAAGACAGCACCGCTGTACACGGGGTTGGCCGTCGTTCTCCTCTTCCTCTCCTGTCGTTTGCTCTGAATTTCTGCAATCAAAAACATAAACAGACACGTTAACGATCAGCTGCAGCAGAGTCAGGAGAAACAGGAGACAGCAGAAGAACAACATCTCACCCTCTAAGTGGTCGTGTGTGACGAGGCCCAGAGACACCATGAAGGCCAGTTTCTGCGGAGACAAAATGATCAAGTTTATGATCAGGATTTCTCAGAAAACCTGAATCTGTGTCTGAGTATCTCAGTGATTCTCTGTGTTACCTCAGGGTTCTCCTCTCTCTTAGGTCTGGGAGGAGGAGGAGGAGATAGAGGGGGAGTGGAGGAAGAGGGGAGGCTGACGACAGCCTTCTGCTCGGCTCCTCCACCGGGTTTAACAGTCTGCTGAAAGGAGAAGAAGAAGACAGTCAGGTCAAGGTCCCAAAACAAAGATGGAGGTCTTCTGCTGATGCTTGTTTCAGAGACCGTCTCACCTTGGGCTCAGTGGTCAGGCTGCTGATCTGGATCGGCTGCACAGAAGTCGCAGTGAGGATAGGGGTGGGATTAAGCGCCTGGGCGGGACTGGCGAGGCGGGCGGGGCTAGCAGAGACCGGCGTGGTGATGACGATGCCGGTCAACGGGGTGGTGCCGGTCTTGCTGCACGGCTGCCCGTTCACGATGCGGACCTGATGGATCGGAGCCGCCGAGGACAGCGAGGACGACAGCTTAGTGGCCAACATGACCGGTCTCTGGAGCAGCTGGGGGGCCGCCATCATGGGAGGGGGAGGGGCCGGAGCGATGGGGACGTTGGTGGGCATGGCCGGTTTTGGCCTTACCTGGAAATGGTACACAGCCAATCAGAAAACAGCACCGAAGTGACCAAACAGTGCCAGGTAACACCACCATGGAGCTCAGCTAAGCATACCGCTGACTCTAGTGGACACTCAGGGAACTGCAGCTTATTTTAACATGAGCTCTGTGGGACTGAATCACTACTGACTGACATGAGCGCTTGTTTGCAGTTGTGCAGACCCCTAAATTAATGTTAGCACGTAAACATCTTTTCCACCAGTTCTTGTTTGGTGCCAGTGCTCAGTTGGTTCAAATCCCAATATTCCTATGACCCGGTTTGGTTTCCATCAGCAAGGAGCCAAGTTGGAGCCACATCATTGCCTTACCATAAAACTTCAGCACATCCCGACATGTAAATTAGACAAATAACAAAGCTTCTTATTCTGTTAAATGAAAGAACAAGGTATAGACCTGATTTATCATCAGTACATTTTCTTCTTGGTGTGGTTGTGACATTTTTTTCCCTGACTGTCTGCAACACAGTGTGCTCATCAGTGTGTGAATGTATCTGGGCAGAACTCTGCCGTGCACAATAAAGGGCAGAGGAGAGCTTTGAACATAATGCTGAAATTATCCTGTTATGTAAAGAAGACAAATGACATAAAGCTTTTTATTCTTCTAAATAAAAGAACAGGGTGTAAGCATGATTGATGAGAGAGGTAAGGCATTGCTGCTTTATTTTGCCAGTGTTTGAAATTTTGAATGAAGAAACGTCAAAAAACAGAAAACCTACTCAGCGGCTTTTCAGGCGGTTATTCACAGCTGATTGTTGGTCATATTAACCCACCCCAGGCCTCTGACGCAGTTAATGCTTCATGCGGGCCCAGCTTTAAGATCGTTCATGCTAAATACCAGTTTTTAGCACATGGAGCTGGTGCTTTGCCGATGGAAACACTAAGTACCAGAGCTAAGGCAGGGCACTGGCCTGGAACTAGCACTGGCACCAACTCTCTTAAAAAGAAGGATTATAATCTTATTATGATATGGTCTCTTATTTTTGCTTTGGCTTCAAAAATCTAATTCTTAAAAGCATCAGCGAGTAAAAGTACACATACTCTGTTTAAATGTTGTGTTTTGACTCCGAAGGTTTCCCTGAATTTAATCTATCAGAGCTCCCGGTGGCATCACTCAGCACAGATAAACATCAGCAACATGTTTCCACTGAAAGGGTTAAAACACATCAACAGCCAAGAACACAAAATACCAAGAAGCTGCAGGAAAACAAGCCCTCAGCACAGAAGGTAAAACACACACACACACACACACACACGCACACACACACACTCTCACACAAACACTCACAGGCAGGAAACCTTAAAAACAACCCGATCACAGGTCAGTCGGAAAATCAAAATAACAACAACGAGAGGAGAAGAGATGAGTAGAGGCAGCACAGAGCAAACAATGTTTTAGTGCCACGGAGCAAGGCATGAGTGTTTGCTTTGGTGCACTTCTGCCCCCTGCTGGAGAGTGAACCAGTCACCTCATGTGGGCCACACACACTGATCTGAGAGGGGTTAGGGTTTGGAGGCGGGTCTTACAGAGACGCACCTGTGGCTGAAAGGTGGGTCGAGGCGTCAGTCTAGGAGGAGGGACAAACTGAGGAACTTTGATTGGCTGGGCACAGGTGGTGGTGGCCTGCACCTGAGACAAAACCACAGCACATGTGGATCTGTGCTAGTGACACACCTGCAGCTGATACACTGACACACCTGCAGCTGTAACACTGTAACACTGACACACCTGCAGCTGTAACACTGTAACACTGACACACCTGCAGCTGTAACACTGTAACACTGACACACCTGCAGCTGATACACTGACACACCTGAGGCTGTAACACTAACACACTTGCAGCTGAAACACTGACACACCTGAAGCTTTAACAATGACACACCTGCAGCTAATACACTGACACACCTGCAGCTAATACACTGACACACCTGCAGCTAATACACTGACGCACCTGCAGCTAATACACTGACACACCTGCAGCTGTAATGCCTTAACACTGACACACCTGCAGCTGTAATGCCTTAACACTGACACACCTGCAGCTAATACACTGACACACCTGCAGCTGCTGCACTTAGACTCACAGGTGAGCAGCTGCTTCACATCCAGGTCTGTTACATTTCAGAAAACGGGTAAACTGCAGCTGCTTCACTGATCTACTGTTTCTTTCCTGACATGTAGGGCTGCACGATATTGGGAAAAAATAATATGGCAACACTTTTGCATTCAGAAATACATATTGAAATACTTTTCAAAGTTTGCTTCTTCACTTTGTTAAGCCAAATTTCTTCCTGACTCTCCCTGAAATTATGTTAACAGACTCTTATCTAATGGTCTCTGTCTCTCTCCGCCTCCATGAACACTATTTGCATTTGGTAAGTCTTCATCCTGTTGACATCTGTCAATCATTGACACTGATCTATTATATTTCCTGCAAGTGATTCTTTTTACATCAGGCTAGACCTGTAACATTGAGCACATGCACAAAGGTTCCATCATCCAAGTTTCCCTCTGCAACCAAACAATATTAAAACTATATTTAATAATTATGTAAGCATGCAACCATACATACAGGTTGAGCAGTATGTCCTCCTCCTGTGTTTTGCAATTTTAGGCTTGAGTAATCTTTTTCCAATGGCGTGATTTAATGGAAAGTATTATTAAGCAGTATTAAACTGTGACTGTTTTAAGTTTTATGGCAGCTCATGAAATCATACGGTGTGGGAAAGAGGACATGAAGATCAAAACTTAGAGCTTAAAACCAAAACAAGAGCCTGTTCTGAGGACTGAATTAAACGCACAGGTCTGAAAGCTTCTGCCTTTAACCCTGAAAGTGTTAAATAAAGCACCTTATGTGATAAAAAACTACAAACCATAAACAAATTGTCAGATTTTCCAAATCATGCACATATCACAATGATGATACTGAAACGATATATTGTGCAGCCCTTCTGACATGCTTGCTACCTTTACACCAACGAGTCAGCTGCTGCAGGCTTTATTTTTACATCAAGGGGTCAGCTGTTCCTACAGATGCACAAAGACTCACCTTTTCTGAAATGTCTAAGGCTTTCCCACTAATTTCATCCCTACAGTTATGCTGAAATATCTACAACTGCCACAGCAGCACCTCTGACTGACATGTTTACTTCTGATAACTGCTGTCATACCTGTAACTGCTACACTGACCTGTTGGCTGCACTTTCTCTAACCTGCCTGTCTGATTCTTCAGGGACCTGCGGCTGATCATCACTGCTGTCAGTTTTTCTGCCTGAGGCCACCACACACAGCCCAGCCTGGTTGAGAACTTGTGATCAGAGAAACATCTTTCTTAGAGCAGGGACACTTTAAACTCTGAATAAACCCTGAATGCAGGTTGTTAAAAGTCTCTCCTCAGCTTTACCACAACACAAACTGTTTAATATTCAGATCAAAGGAGGGCTATGACACATGACTGACAGCAGGGGGAAGCAGAGGGCCTTACCACCATGGCGTTCTTTGATACGAGTCGCTCCGTGCTCTGGTTGGTCAGCTTGCTAGCCACCTGCAGGTTGATGGGGGCGTTCTGCGAGTCGGGTTTGGTGATAGCTGCGGTGACCATTGCGACAGT
>RPOG01002705.1:0-83432 GCA_008086565.1 Thalassoma bifasciatum
TAATTAAACTCCTGGCATTTCATATTCATGACTAATTAGCTAAACGAGATGGCAGCTCCAAAGTGGGCTGCTCTTAATTAAGCCGCAGGATCTGAGTTACACCTTGGATGCGGAGGTGTGTTTCTTTGTACACCGTGCGTGCCTGTGTGCTAGCATAGAGATAATATTCATCTCCTCCCATGCCCTGGCATTTTCACGGAGGCTGACCCCTGTCTCAGAGGAGGCAGGGGTCAAAGGTCGCCTGTATGTGCTGTAGGGTGCACACCATCCATGTTGTTTCATGGTTCCTGTAGTTCTCTCTGATCCTTGACTAATTACAGAAATATTATTGTGAAGAAACTACACAGCAGCTGAAGTGAAGGGAAGGTAAAAAGAGAAAAACAGTTAATCTAAAAATAACTGCTTTCATGGCTCTGTACAAGGAAATAGTACAACTGGCACAGTGAAGTCAGATGATAATGCAATAATTTTTCTTTTGGTCTAAAAATTTGGACAAATTAAGAAACATCATTTATTTTCTTAAAGGTTACAGTGAGGACGATCTGTTTGAGGTTGATTGCAGCGACTCCTTTGGCCAGAGGACTTAAGAACCGTTGTAGTGATGACTCGTGTATTTGTTTTGAAATAAGCACTTCTTTTACCAGCTACAACATGACAAGGTAATGCATTTATCAACAGTTACATAGTGCTGTTGTTTAAAACATGACAACAATCAAACTTTGTGAGTTTGTAGCGTACTTTAGCAGCCGACTACATTTAGTGTTACTCACAGCCTGGTGCTCTGAGACATGTCTGTAATACGTAATAAAAGTGAATCCTGGTTATGTCCTACCAGTGCTCATCTACCAACTCCAACCTCACCAAGCAGAGCAAACAAAACCTGACTCTTCATTTTATTGATAGAATCTCAGGTTTGAACAAATCACTGCAGAACAACTGCTGCATGTGGCCGTGCCTTTAGCTTGTGTTTAGTCTTGTTTTACTCTAAGACTTGTTTTTATTTTTTTACCCATATTTAGCCTTTAGCCCATGTTTTTTCCTTTAGCTTGTATTTTAGCCTTAAGCTAGTGTTTTGGCCTTTAGCCCATGTTTTAACTTTTGATCCGTGTTTTAGCTTTTAGCTTGTGCTCTATCACCCTCCTCTTTAGTTTTCTTGTGCTCTCTCATCCCTTTTCTGTCAGACAGTCCGGCTCCCGTTTCAACTTTTACTTTTTGAATAAATCACAGAAACTGTTTTAAGCAGAGAAAAAACAGATCTCTCTTCTTGCTGCTAAAGTTTGTCAGCTGGTGTGGTGTTGTCAAAGAGACTTTGACTTCAATCTGGTACAGTCCGACCCAATCATGAAATAGCATTTAGAAATAACATATTTGATAATCTCATTTAAAGTTGTGGATTATGATCAGGCATATACCTAGGTATGAGACATTTTCAAGATCACTTAGATCACTTTTTCCACACATGGATTGGCCACTAAAGAGTTCAGACCTTAACCCCATTGAGGACATTTTGTCTGATGAATCCCTGTTCCAGAGTGATGGGCGCATCAGAGTAAGAAGAGAAGCAAGTGAAGTGATTCACCCATCATACGTAGTGCCTACTGTGCAAGCCTGTAGGGGCAGCACAGAATCCAGACCTTAACCCCATTGAGAATCTTTGGGATGTTCTGGAGAAAACTTTGTGCAGTGGTCAGACTCTCCCATCATCAATACAAGATCTTTGTGAAAATTAATGCAACACTGGATGGAAATAAATCTTGTGACATTGCAGAAGCTTATGGAAACAATTCAAGTGCAGCTAAAATCAAAGCCAAGAGTGATCCAACCAAATATGAGGGTGTGTGACCTTTTTGTGAGCCAAGCAGTTTACAAAAATAAATGTTAATTTTAACTGTAATTTTATCAGAATGGACCATCAAGTGAAGGGTATAATCATGTACTAGAATTAGCCCAAAATAGCTTTTCTTGCATCCTGCATCAATGTGTGAATCACAACAAAGTGGGAGATATCGAGGAGAGCATTGATGTAGTGAAGCAGGAAAAAATGTCAGAAATAAAGAGGTCCTAAAAGGATCAAATTGGGAATGTTTTAATGTTGATGCAGAACATTAGGCGGACTAAAACTTATCTGTGAGTCACAGTCCCCTCTGTTGTTACCTGTGTCTTTTGTTTTTGTACATTCAGAGCTTTTGAGCAGAGACCTGTTCGAGATGAGAGAAGAAGAAGGACTGGTACGTACTGTTCTGATTCTCATAATCTCAAACAGAAAATCCTCTTCCACTTTTTACAAGATTCCTAAATCCTGGGTAAATCCACGGCGAGACATTACTGCACTGCAGAATGCTCTGACTTTAGAGAGATTTGCATCCTTCAAAGCGTCTCCAAGCTTTAATACTCTGAAGAAGTCCTGAACCTCACTGTCTGTCAACTAAAATACAGGTAAAGAAGTGGAGCTGCAGCCTCCTGGAAACACAGTGTATGAAGAAATGTACTGTCAGCTTAACGAAAAATAGTAAAATAAACTTCTGTTTCTGTTAACCTGGGTTTCATTCTAAATGACTTCTCCAGATTACAGGGACAATTTTTCAGTTCTCCTCCTCTTTCATACCATTAT
The DNA here is from genome assembly GCA_008086565.1 of Thalassoma bifasciatum. Taxonomy (NCBI): domain Eukaryota; kingdom Metazoa; phylum Chordata; class Actinopteri; order Labriformes; family Labridae; genus Thalassoma; species Thalassoma bifasciatum. Next base: position 2,612 of record RPOG01002705.1, read on the forward strand.
TTGAGGCCATTTGTGAAGTTGCTCACACTCCAAACAACAACAATATTAAGGCCAAAAACATCACTTTTTATGCAGATTTAGAAAAATGTTGAAAGTTTTATCTTAATGTTAAATGTTCCTTAAAAATGTTGTAACTAAATGTCCTGATTCTTAACATTCAGCTATGTTTCTAAACATTTAGATTACACTCTAAAAAAATTAGCAAAGATTTCAAAAATATTTATCTAAGATTTCTAAACCCCAAGCAAGGATTTTGAAATATTTAGTCGAGATTTCTTATATTTGCTAAGATTTCTAAATATTTAGCTGAAATTTCTTAATATTTGTTCAGATTTCAGAATATTTAGCTGACATTTCTTAATATAGATTTCTGAATATTTAGTCGAGGTTTCTAATATTTGCTAAGATTTCTAGATATTTAGTTTACATTTCTAGATTTTTAGTCAGGATTTCAAAATATTCCTCTGAGATTTCTAAATCTATAGTTAAGATTTCAAAATATTTAGTCAACATTTTAAACCTTTAGCAAAGATTTCAAAATATTAAGTATAGATTTCTTATTATTTACTGAGAATTCTAAGTATTTAGTCAAGATTTTTTAATATTTACTCAATATTTAAAATCTCTAGCAAAGATTTCAAAATACTTAATAATTTGGTGCTTCCAGCGGGCAGGGGTGTGAATTTTCATATTAGCTAAATATTCAGAAATCAAAACTCAAGATTTAGAAACCTGAACAAAACATTTAGAAATTAAAGCAAATATGTATAAGTCTTTGCTCAAGATTTGAAATCCTCACTAAATGCTTAGAAATCTTAGCAAATAATTATAAATCTTTGCTCTAGATTTAGAATTCTTAGATTAATATATAGTCTCAGTTTCATATTTAACATTAAGATAAAACATTCAACATTTATATATATTATTTGACAAATATATCTGACAAATATTTCCCCAAATCTGCATAAAAAGTGATGTTTTAGGGCTAAATGTGGAGAAATGTTATTGGTTGTTTGAACAACTTTACAAACTGCGCCTCATATTACCACAGCTGTAAATGACATGTAAGTGATAAAAGACACTAAACAAAGTCGTTGATGCTCACTAATGTGAGTGACAGACTGGAGGTCTGGATGGTAAACACTGACATGTGCTGACTTTATGACAGGAAGAAATACGTGTAAATATACTCAGACCACATCATCCACACACACACACACACACACACACACACACACACACACACAGCCTGGAGTCATAATGGATAAATCTAATTACACATGGGGGTAAACTCTGTAACAGTATTACAGCAGTGTGTTGATGTGTACCCCCTCTGCGTGTGTGTGTGTGTGTGTTGTGTGTGTGAGTGAAGAAAACTATCTGTCAACTGCCATTGGCTGTTGAGGCTGGGAGGCGCTAATCCACTTGTTTCTGCAGTGTGCAGATTAGTGCCAAGTTAATGGACAAGCTGTCTGTTGTTTCAGCACATACACACACATTCATTTCTGCAACACCACTAAGACAAGCAGGAAAGGTTGCTGTGTTACACACCTGAAAGTCTCAAAGAAACAAAATAAAACAAACTAACAGAAGAACACTGTTGATGTAAGCTAATTTTTAAAAACACATGATAATATAATAAGATAATAGACATAATAATATAATAGAAAAACTAGCAAGTATTTGATATCAGGTGACGAGTGAAAATGGTGATAAAACAAATAAGTATCTCAAACGTTATCAGGACTTTTATTTCCCTGATTACTTATATCTTAATAATCATTCAAAAAATATATAATACAAAACCAGAAAGATCCCAGAAATACCTAAAATATTTTGCTTGTATAGTTAGCTAAAAATCCAACTCAAGATATGCAGTTATGCAGTTATGCTCATAGGTTTACATTTATAACTTCTTGGCCATTTGTCAGAAATTATGAAGTGGTTGGGTGAAGCCACTTATTAACTAACAACTGTGTTCACTCTTTTTAAACCATAATGACACCAGAAAAAAAATTCAAAATGACCCGAATCAAAAGTCTACATACCCCAATTTCTTAATACCAAGAGTCGCTCCATTTAAAATCAGCAATAGCTTGAATTTTTTTGTGGTTGTTGTGGATGAGGGGCGTTATTATCTCAGATGGTAAAACTGCCTGCTCATCTTGGCAAAAAGCCTCCAATTCCTGTAATTCTTGGTCTGTCTTGCATGGACATCAGGTTTGAGATTTCCCCAGAGTGGCTCAATGATATTGAGGTCAGGAGACTGAGATGGCCACTCCAGAACCTTCACTTTCTTCTGCTGTAGCCAATGGTAGGTTGGCTTGGCCTTGTGGTTTGTATCATTGTCATGTTGAAATCTCTAAGTATGTCTCATGTGCAGCTTCTGGGCTGATGAGTGTAAATTTTCCTCCATTATTATTATTTTTTTTTTTTATAACATGCTGCATTCATCCTTCCATCAATTTTGACCAAGTTTCCTGAGCCTTTGTAGCTCACACATCCCCAAAACATCAGTGATCCACCTCCATATTGACTCTTCTCCAAATGTCATGTTTATGGTTGTGGCTAAAAAGTTCAAATTTGGTCTTATCACTCCAAATGACTTTGTTCCAGAAGTTTCGAGGCTTGTCTCTTTGCTGTTTGGCGTATTGTTAGCAGGTACTTTTTGGAATTTGAGCAGAAATGGATTTCTTGGTGACTCAACCATGGAGCCCATTTTTCTTCAAGTGCCTCATTATTGTGCATCTTGAAACAGACAGACCATATCTTTTTTCAGAGAGTCCTGTATTTCATCTGAAGTTATTTGTTGGTTTTCCTCGTGTACACTGCCAAAAAAACTGTTAAACTAGCTTATGCATGCTGAACAATAGATGACAGCAAAGCACGTTGTACATGGTTTCGCTGCTAATATGATCACTCCGTTAGTAATTCTGTTATCTTATTTCTGTTTGTCAGGTTAACATCCTCCATAACAGCTCTACTGATGCTGAAATTTATGGTTTATGGTTTTCAGCTCTTGTGACTAATTAAATAAAAAGTGGCAGTTGTAATCCTTAAATTAGCTGTTATTGCCAATAAAAGTCTCTGCTGAGTTTCTGCTGCATGCAGACACCCACAGACTGTGCAATTTAGCAGCCCCTTTCCTCTCACGTCTGCTACACGTTGGTATCTAAATATAAAATCTCTGCTGATATGACAGTCATCGATCAATAGCCATCCCTCCACCCACTTTTCACAGAGGAATGGAGCTGACACAGAAACGCTTCTTTTGTTTTGGTAAAATGTGGGTGGAAACTGCAGAAAAAGCTCAACGCTGCATGTGGAAAGTAAAAGAAAACACAGAGTGGATGTGGTAGAGCAGGAGTAAAAACACTGAAGGTATCAGAGCGGAGACAGAGGCAGGAACAAAGTGGAGACGGAGGAGCTGTGGAGACGAGGTGAAGGCGGAGGATCAGTGGAGCAGCGCAGAGTGAATTTACAGAGGGACTTTATGAAAACACTTCTCCTCTAATAGAGAGCACATTCTCCCTCTGCCTCTCTCTGCAGGCTTACTGAGGAGCTTTATTGGTTCATATCTGACTGACTGCTGCAGCCACAGGGGGAGAGCGGGCGTGTGTGTGTGTGTGTGCTTCTGCATGTGTGTGGCCAGCATTCACACAATATTAAAGCCTGACTTTATCCAAGCCTTCATACACAGAGACACTGATGGAGAGGGAGCTGAAGCCCTGCGGACAGATGTGCACATGGCAATAAAAGAGTTTACTCTCTCGCTTGATCTCTGACATCTTTGACATAATAAAGGCCGAGGAGGAAAACGGGGGCTTAGCTGAAGGATTGAGCCTTGGAAGAATCTACTTCAGTTTTCTGAGTGACTTTGTGACCTGAAATCTGATTAATCTGAGACCTATCAGAGGAAACATGAGGGCTTTTCATGTCAGTCAACCAAAGAGAGGAATAAAAGGAGACACACACACCTACCTGTGCGATGCTGTGTGTGTCTCTGTAGACGCCTGATGGCAGTTCCATAACCTGGGTGACAAAATGTAGGAGAGTCATATTTCAAAAAGATTACTTACATTTGTGCTTGCAAGTTTGCATACCCTGGCAGAATTTATGATTTCTTGGCCTTTTTTTCAAAGATAATGAATGATAACAAAAGCTTTTCTTTCACTCATGGTTAGTGGTTGGATGAAGCCATTTATGGACAAACAACTGTGTTTACAGAAACTTCCAAAATGACCCCTGATCAAAGATTTACATAACCTGATGATTTTGTCTTAATATCATGAACACAATTTGACGCAAATGGGTTTGAATGTCTACTAAAGGTAACCATCCTCACCTGTGATCTATTTACTTATAATCAGTGTGTGTGTATAAAAGGTCAGTGAGTTTCTGAGCTCCTGACAGACACTTGCATGTTTACCCAGTACTGCACTGACATTACTGGATTCTGAGTCATGGGGAAAGCAAAAAAGAAAAAGTTAAAGGATCTGCAGGAAAAGGTAATCAAACTGTATAAGACAGGACAGTTACAAAAAGGTATCTAAGGAATTGAGGATGCCAATAATCAGTGTTCAAACTCTAATTAAGAAGTGAAAAATGCGGGATTCTGTTGAAACCAAACCACGGTCAGGTAGACAAACAAAAATTTCAGCCACAGCTGCCAGGAAAATTCCTCAGGATGCAAAGAAAAACCCACAAATAACTTTAGTTGAAATACAGGACTCTATAAAAATGTGGTCTGGCTGTTTCAAGACGCACAATAAGGAGGCACTTGAAGAAAAATGGGCTGCATGGTCAAGTCGCCAGAAGAAAGCCATTTCTATGCAAATGCCACGAAATATCCCACTAACAATGCACCAAACAATAAGAGACAAGCCTCAAAACTTCTTGAACAAAGTCAATTGGAGTGATGAGGCCAAAATTTAGCTTTTTTGGGGATGTGTGAGCTACAGAGGCTCAGGAAACTTGGTTGAATGCAGCATGTTACTAGAAAATACTGGCGGAAAATTTACACTCATCAGCCCAGAAGCTCCACATGAGACGTACTTGGATGTTCCAACATAACAATGATCCAAAACACAAGGCCAGGTAGACCTGCTATTTGCTACAGCAGAATGAAGTGAAGGTTCTGGAGTGGCCATCTCAGTCTCCTGACCTCAATATCATTGAGCCACTCTGGGGAGATTTCAACCGTGCAGTTCATGCAAGACAGAGCAAGAATTTACAGGACCTGGAGGCTTTTTGCCAAGAAGAATTGGCAGTTTTACCATCTAAGAAAATAGAGACCATTTCACAGCCTGGCTCAAAAGATCATGACAAAAAGGGAGACAAACACCATATACCATTTTTTAAAATCAGAATTCAACACTAAGTATTTACTGAGTGAGCTCTGACGGATCAGCAGGATCAGTGTTGTGCATGTGTGGAAGGTATGTGTCAGTGTTAAGAACTGCAAACAAAGCAAAAGTTAATCTGGGAGAATATAACTGAACAAAACCAAAACACAATGTACCTTTGAGGAAGGGAGCCGAGAGAGAAAGAGAGAGTTATTGAAAGCCAGGGTTGGAGTAACTTCAGCAAACTGGGCCCAGGTGTTCTGAGTTACTCCAATCAGTGTACAACAGGGAGAAAGATGTTAGACACACCTCCAAGATGACATCACTACACCTAGATGGCGCTGCAGGGGCATCACAACCCTCATCCACAAAGAGCACAAAAGACTTCAAGCTGTCATTGATGTTAAAGGGGGAAATACAAGATTTAAAACTGGAGTATGTAAACTTTTAAACAAGGTCATTTTGGAAGTTTTTGTCGCAGTATGATTTAAAAAGAGTAAACACAGTAGTTAAATAAATGTCTTCATCCAACCACTAACCATGAGTGACAGAAAAGTTTTTGTGTTATCATTCATATAGATAACTTGTAAAAATGTCTAATGAGTTAGATTATTATGCTGATTAAAGCTAAAATTAGCATGCTGATTCCAAAATTGTTTCCAAATAGTTTCAGAATTCCACTGATTGAATTTTGCTTATCTGGAAAAAACTTGACGTGCTACCAAAAAAAATCATGAGCATCTAACTCATTAGAAATTTTTACAAGCTGTTCCCCAGTGATTTTTAAGAAAATGGGGATCCCATAGTTTAAAAACTTGACATGTTAGAGGAAAAACTAAGATCAGATTTGGATTCTGCACCCGAAAAATTAGTTGAAAAAAGCTGTTAGACCTAACTCAACAAAAATTCAATTTGCTCCCCAGTGGTTCTTTTGCTACCCAGAATGCAGTCTGATTGTGAGAAAAATCTGAAGAGTCTTATGTATATTAGACTTGAAAAGGAGCAGCACGTTTCAGCTGGAAATCTTTGCGAGAGCAGATGTATGAAGTATGAAATTCATTGACTTAAACAGAGAGAAGTTTGAGAGCAGTGAGAGTTTGGGTGGTCCATCTCCAAGAGGCTGCAGGCAGATCACAAAGAAGGATTATCACTAATTATTTCATTTAATCAACCGATTTCTGGTCTATTTCTGATTATTTTTGCTCCCTCTATGTAAATTCATTGATAAAAACGTAAAATACTCTGTCTTGAATTTTGCTTTACCCCCTTTAAAAGGGAAAAAAGAAGGTTTGAAGACAGTGAGAAGTTTTTATCAGAGTTTTGAATAGTGACACTCTAATGATGATGACCCACATGGTAAAATAAGATTCCTCAGACTTTATTCTGATGCCTCTCCTGAGAAAAAAGTAAAATTTGATAATTCATGGCCTTGGTACTCACTCTGAAGTGTCTGAGGTTGAAATTGTGGCTCTTTTGTGTAAACTCTCCACGAACAACACTCCCTCTTTAAAAACTGCCCTTATATCCTCCAAGGTTTTCTAAAGTGCCCACTGAGCAAACCTGCTCCAGAAAGTGTTTACAGTTAAGCATCAAGCTTCTTGTCTCCCTTTTCTTTTCAGAGTTCTTGTTTTTTTTATTTTTGAGTGGAGGTTTTTCCAATCATGGGCGCTGGAGTGAAGGAGAAGCTGTCTCAGCACACTTTATTTTTGTGTCTTTACCGCTGAGTGTTCAGAGGTGTGTGTGTCCATTCAGCGTGTGAACGTCCCTGCTCTGTGTCACCACTGATGTGCAGCCATGAGGAAAATTAATTTCTCCTCATGTGAAGCTCCTCTAAAGCCTCTCTCTTCCTGCCTGCTTGTGTCCAGCATGTGCAAAAAAACCAACAACACTCATCTCTTTTCTTTATTTGTCTGTAACTCGGACATTTTCTTCTCTGCAACGTTTCTGTTTTTTACCTCCTTACTATTCACCTGTAATCTGCAAACACCACACTAACTTACTTTAACACCCTTTTTCCCAGCATGCTCACTGACTTCTCCTCTCTCTGATGAAACATGCAGGCTGTGTTGAGTGAGGGAGTCAAACATCAGTCTTTTCTATAGGTTCTTTCTGCAGGAGCATGTTAAAAGAAGACTCCCTGCATGTGCATGCTGATGATTCTCCCAGGGTTTGAGCCCTGTATGCAGATGTTATGAAAAATTAAAACACATGAGACTCACACTCTAAGTTCCCTTGACAGCCTTTGAAAAGTTATGGAAGTGAAAGTATTGTTTTTGTGCTCTAAAATAGCTGTTTTCAGGCTCTAAAACCAAACTAGCTAAAGACAAAGACTGTGTCCTAAATGCTCAAAGACCAGACAAGACTTGTGACATCGAAAGTCTCCTTGAACAGGTTCAATAGATCCAACAAGATGAAAAGATGAACACACGACAAAGACAAATTATTCATTCAAACCGAGAAATTTTGTTGTTTTTTGCAATTATTTACACAGTTCAAATTTGATGCCTGCAACACATTGATAAAAAGCTGGGCCAGGTTCATGTTTCCCTCCATTACATCACCTTTCCTTTAACAACACTCAATAAGTGTTTGTGAACTCAGAAAAACTAATTGTTGAAGCTTTGGAGCTGGAATTCTTTCACATTCTTGTTGATGGACAACTTAAGTTGCTCAACAGTCCCAGGGTCTCCATTTTTGTATTTTTGCGCTTCATAACGTTCCATACATTTTCAATGGGAGACAGGTCTAGACTGCAGGCAGGTCAGCCTAGTAGCTGCACTCTTTTACTACGAAGCCACACTGTTGTAACAGGTGCAGAATGTGTCTTGGTTTCATTGTCTTGTTGAAATAATCAGGTACATCCCTGAAAAAGACGTTGCTTAGATGGCAGCATGTATTGCTCCAAAACCTGGATGTAGCTTTCAGCATTGATGGTGCCATCACAGATGCTGACTTTTGAACTTTGCACTGAGAACTATCTGGATTGTCTTTTTCCTCTTTGGTCCAGAGGACACCACGTCCATGATTTCCAAAAAGAGTTTGAAATGTGGACTCATCAGACCACAACAGACTTTTCCACTTTGTCTCAGTCCATTTCAAATGAGCTCAGGCCTAGAGAAGGCGGCAGAGTTTCTGTCTGTTGTTGATGTCTGACTTTGTCTTTGCATGGTAGAGTTTGAACTGTCACTTGTAGATGTAGTGATGAACTGTGTTAACTGACAATGGTTTTCTGAAGTGTTCCTGAGCCCACGTGCTAATGTCCTTTACACAATGGTGTGGGTTTTTAATGCAGCGCCGCCTGAGGGGTCAAAGGTCACAGGCATTCAAAGTTGCTTTTGGGTCTTGCTGCTGACGTGCAGAGATTTCTCCAGATTCTCTGAATCTTTTGATGATATTATGGACAGTAGATTGCAGTTGTACACTGTTCTTAGACTGTTGAACAATTTGCTCGCTCAGTTGTTGACAAAGTGGTGAACCTGGCCCCACCTTTTCTTATGAAGGACTGAGCCTTTTGGGGATGCTCCTTTTATACCCAATCATGACACTCACCTGTTTCCAATCAACCTGATTCACCTGTGGAATGATCCAAACAGCTGTTTTATCAGCATTCAGCAACTTTACCAGTCTTTTGTTGCTCCTGTCCCAGCTATTTTGGAAACGTGTTGCAAGCAACCATTTTAAAATGAGCAAATATTTGCACAAAAGCTATAAAGTTTATCAGTTTGAACATTAAATATTTCTCCTTCTGGTGTATTCAATTGAATATAGGTTGAAAATGATTTGCAAAGCATTAGAATTGGGGTTGTACATGAAGCATGTGCACTAAAAATTCACATTTAATAAGCAAAACCAGATATTAAACTATATATGTCTTCTAAAAAATGCATTCATTTAAAGAACAAAAAGGAAAAGGTTGAACAGAAAACTCTCTTTAATCAACCAAGAAATTACATTACAAAGTGTTAATCAATAGGGAAATGGCGGATTAGATCAGTTAACAGTGAAAACAGCTCAAAGAGGAGTCAATGAGCCAGTCACAGGGACTGAATACACAGGAGATAATGAGGAACAGGTGTGGACACAGGTGAAACTAATGAGGCTAATCAGAGCGAGGGCAGGAAGTGAAGCTACAGCAGTCACACACAGAGAAAAAAAGAGGAAATCAAACAGGAAGCAGTCATACATGTGGGGCTGAAACATGATTCTGAGTGAAGATAGACAAAGGAATGAAAACAGCATGATATGAGGAGAATATCCACTCAGAGTCCTCTGGAGGAAAATCAAGTATAGAAAGTATCAATCAACACAAATACAACAAATACTGAGTTTCTTCCTTCAACACAGGGTCTCATCCTCTTCATCTTCTTCATCATTCCGCACCAAGACACACACTCTTCACCTACACATGCCTCGCTTGTCTATCAGAATCCAAAATAATCTCTACCTGTTACTCTTCTTCTTACACTTCATCCATCTCCTCTGCTTCTTTATCTCAGACTCCAGTCCTGTGAAAGCTGTATCTTTGTTTCTCCTCTTTTGATCTGAGTATGTGAAGCAATTTCTGACACTTTCTCAATGAACCTTGGAGGAGTCCAGTATGTCACAATGACAGGAAATGTAATGAAAAAAAAAAAAAAAAAAAAAAAAAAAAAAAAAAAAAAAAAAAAAAAAAAAAAAAAAAAAAAAGAAAACCCGAAATGAAATAACTGATCAGAAATGTATCAAAACGGCTAAGCTTCAATTGGAAAAAAGGGTAATAAAACCCAAAATGTCACAATGACCTGAAATGTCAAGAAAAAAAAGTAATAATACCCAAAATGTAATAAGTTGTTATATTGGTGACACTTTACAGGTCTGTACATTTCATTGTAGTAAGTAAGTAACTATCAAAACTTTTTTTTCATTTCTTTGAAATTCCCCTTAATTTTTTGGGACAATTGGATGAAAATTAACACGTGATCTCTTTCAATGATGTCCATTTTTAATTGTAAGCTGGTAACAACTGGTAAGTAACTGTTTTCAACAATTTCTTTTTAATATCCTCTGAATTTAAAGGTAAGTTGGTGAAAATTGGAAAATAATCGATGTTAGGTTAAGTCACAATTCACAGAATTTTTTTTCCAGAATTATCCCATTATCAATGAATACATAGCTGCTAATTTCTTGAAAATCTTTTGAGAAATATGAAGTTAGGTCCATAGTTTCCTGTCATAATAATTACCTTGAAAATAGTAACTAAATTAATATATACATTTTACCAATGTGCAGTTGATAATTAGCTCTTTGTCTTATATAGTTTTCTTCTTGTACTAAAGTATAGTACAAGTTCTTTAGTACTGATGGCCCTTCTCCACTGCCTCGCCTTAGCCCTACTCTACTCGCCTCTACCCGGTTTGTGTTGCGTTTCCATTCGCGCGGTACTACGCGTCAGACGCCAGTTTTTAGTACCTACTCTACCCGGGTTCCAAGCGAGCTGAGCGGATACTAAAAGGTGACTTGGACGGTCTGCCGGTCACTCATTGGTCAGAGAATGTCGTCTCCGAAGCTTCTGACTCCGTACAAATCACTTACAAGAGGCAAACGAATAAGTCAGCGATGGGTTTTTAATGACATTTAAACCCGACGGCACAGAACCAGACTGTATGAACACAAAATACAGCCCTGAAATGCTCCTTCATGATTCCTAAATAAGTTACAAGTCCTTTTTAAATGAAAAAGAAGTTAACAGCAAAGATAGTTTGGTTTAAAAAGTCTTTTTGATTTAATCAAAGTTCGTCGGCACAGGAGCGATCTGTCTGCCACGAGAGTCTTTAAGCACCAGTCAGTCCATTAATCCACAGGGAACCAAAAAGGAAAACCAGTTCAAAGAAGAATGATTGATCAACAAAAAATCTCTGGTAATGTCAGGAAGCAGCTCCTTTGTTTTCCTCCGCGTGCAGCAGCACAAGGCTGTTGTTTACCTCCGTTGTCATGACGCCCGACATTGAGCCGCTGTATTACTTTACACATACACGCACTTCTGCGCAGCACTTTAGCGCAGCTGTGTTATAAGATCCACGTCCACCGTGAGTCTGTAGTCGGGCTAATGGAAAAGGTAACCAACCCGTGTAGAGCCGAGTAGAGTAGAGCTGGAATTGTATAGTGGAAAAGCGCCAATAGGTTAGGTGGAGAGATGGATGGATGGATGGATGGATGGATGGATAGATAGATAGATAGATAGATAGATAGATAGATAGATAGATAGATAGATAGATAGATAGATAGATAGACAGACAGAAGGTTGGCTTATGTCATTTATTAAAACTCGACAAGGGGTCAAAATTAATAAACTTTTCTTTTCCCCTCCTTTTTGAAATGTAAAAGAAGATAGATTAGTAATTTAAAAGCTGTTTTTCTCCTTTTTCTTTAATTGCAAAGTTTCTTTTATTTCTGATTCATTGCAAAATTGCAAATTTTCTTTGTTGTGACTCTCTATTTAATTGTTGTTATTTTTTTACATTTTTCAAAGAAAGAAAAAAAAATGTGTTCACCACACTGAAAACGGAGCACAGAAAAGTAAAAATGAAGTAGAGAAGCTAAAAAAGAATGTGTTTTTTTGTAAAATCTGGAGGAGGATGGATCATGTTCATGGACTGTTTTGATGCGCCTGCTCCTGGACGTCTTCAATCTGCAGAGTTCAATAAAATCTGAAGACAATCAAGGGAACATGGAGAGAAAGAGCTCTGATCTGAATCCTACTGAACATGTATGATAGGAGGTAAAACATAAAGTCTGGAGACGGTCACCTTTAAAGCTCAGACAGCTGGAACAGTGAGTTAAAACACCTGTAGCAGCAGAAACTGTCTCACTGCTTCAAATGGGTTGGGAAAGAAGTTAAAATGTACCATCATTATTATCCAGGCCTGTTTCAGTGGTTTGTAGTTTTAACTGATTCTATTGGACCAAAATTCAAAAGCAATGTTTGATTTTCATTCTTAATTTTTTCACACATTTTGGATTTGTTTTCATGTTTGTGAGTTATAAGTTCTTCAATATCCAAAGTGGGTTGTTCACTCTTTAAGTGGAGGATACTAATTATATGTGGATGGGGAAAAAAACCCAGTTTGGTAACTTTAAAACACCTGACACCTACCCTGCAGCGGAGACGACAGGAATAAAAATAACCATCCAGAAGTAATTAATCACAATGCTGATGATCTCATTTGTTATTACAGGTCTTAAAGAGACAGCCACATTAATTTCACTCCGTTTCGTTAGCGGCCAATTACGCCTCACGGGAGCTTTAAACTTGTTACATAAATCCAAACTACAGACACCGGACTGATAACAGAAGGACAAAGAGAATTTAAACCCCGTACAGATTCCAGGCAGACAAACATTAGTCGCTAAACATGCGCTGATACAAGTACGCTACATTCTCACGCTAGCTTGCACTCATTTCCATCACAGCAGCATTAATCGCTGACAAACATCTGCGACCCGTTTAATTACTCACAGTAATTAGCCAGCGGCGGGGACTAGCAACGCTGCTCTCTCCTCTCTCTGTCTCTGTCTGGATCTTTCTCTCTCTCTCAAGTGCTTCCTAGCTGTGTGTATGTCAACCAGCGTGCCATTGTTGTGGAAAGAGCAGCACGCGTCTGCTTCATGATGTGATGACCACAGACTAGCTCTGCTAACATGGCTTAAGGAGTTTGTTTCCCCAATGAAGCCAACCTTTGAACCCTCTATCAACCTTTTATATTTTTAATTCCCCTCAACCAAAACCCCTCCACTTGGATTTCTTTGTTTTCCAATCGTCGTCAATGCATTTTAATTTTTCTCCCTCAAAACGTGCACCTCATCGATCCAGGCACTTCTCTCCTCTCTGCTCAGACGGCTAATTGAATTTGCTGCTGACTTTTAATTAAGAGCACAGCTAATTTGCATAAAGTCTGATCATTTGCATATGGCGGGCGGCCCCTCCCCCTCCCCCCGTACATGTCTGAGTGCTTGGCACGGAGCCAGGAGCAGGGTGGAAACTGATACGGAGTAAGGGGGGGGGGGGGTACAAAGGGAGGAAGCGTCCAATGGAGGAGAAGGTGAGGTGTCTGCACACAAAGAGGAAGACAAACAGCAGACGGAGGACAGAGGAGACAAATGGGGACAAACAACTAATCATGAGAAGTGAGGTGGAGTCACATGGGCAGAACATAAATGTATGCACAACATGATAACACACAAACGTGCACACACACACACACACAGATATCGCCACAGATTTGCAATCAAGTGAGCTAATTAATAAACCAGAGGATGAGAAATAATGCAATGCATGCTAAACAGTTGAACTCGGAGTACAAACAGGTGTTAATTGGTGGCACATTGACTGTATGCAGATGAGCTGCACAGTGGACTCTGATGAACAGCACAGACCATGTGGAATATCCGGTGTGTGATGGTAAACAGCCCAGATGATGGACTATGGCACCTACTACATATTAAATGTGAAAGTAGTAGATAGTAGACACTGCCTACTAATACCTGCTACTTTCAAATGTAGTTACTTATTTATGTAGAATGACTGTTTTGTTGAGCCTGTTTAGTAGTAAACTACACCACATTTCTGTTTCTGAAAGTGGAGCTCATGGATTTTTTTCTAATGTTTAACTTTGTCATAAATACAGAAAATAAATCATGGGTACATACAAACTTCACCTATCCTTGTCAGATGCTCTGGTAGATGGGTGTTTGCCGTATTTTGCCTCCTGCAGTTTGGGAAAAGACATTATCTGATGCCATTGTGACCAAAAAATAAGTGAAAGAGCCACACGGGTACCCTCATGTCTTTTTTCCATGCGTCATGTTTGTGCAGAAAGAATAACCTTATCTTCACTGCTGCATGAGGGTTGGAATAAATATTATCACAAACAACTCAATCCCTGTTTTGGCCTTTGGCTCATGTTTTAGCCTACAGCACTTGTTTTATCCTTAAGCTCTTGTTTTAGTCTTTGGCATGTGTTTTGGCCTTTTGGACGTTTTTTAGCCTTTAGCCTATGTCTTAGCCTTAAGCTCTTGTTTAAGCCTTAAGCCTATGTTTCATCCCTTAGCTCCTGTTTTAGTCTTTGGCATGTGTTTTAGCCTTTAGCTCATGTTTTGGCCTTTAGCTAGTGTTTTAGCGTTTGGCCTGAGTTTAATCCTTTAGCTCTTGTTTTGGACTTTAGCTAGTGTTTCAGCCTTTGGGCAATATTTGAGCGTTTAACCAGCGTCTTAGCCTTTAGCTAGTGCTTTTTCCTTCAGGTCATGTTTCAGCCTTTAGCTAGTGTTTTAGCGGTTGGCTTGGGTTTTAGCCTACAGCACTTGTTTTAGTGTTTGGCTTGAGTTTCATTCTTTAGCTCTTGTTTTGGTCTTTAGCTAGTGTTTTAGCATTTGGCTTGTGTTTCACCCTGTAGCCAATATTTGAACGTTTAACCAGCGTCTTAGCCTTTAGCTAGTGCTTTTTCCTTCAGGTCATGTTTCAGCCTTTGGCGCTTGTTTCAGCCTTCAGCATGTGTTTTAGCGGTTGGCTTGGGTTTTAGCCTACAGCACTTGTTTTAGTGTTCGGCTTGAGATTCATCCTTTAGTGCTTCTTTCACCTTTCGCTAGTGTTTTAGCCTTTGGCCTGTGTTTCAGCCTTTGGCTAGCATTTGAACGTTTAACCAGCGTCTTAGCCTTTAGCTAGTGTTTTTTCCTACAGGTCATGTTTGAGCCTTTGGTGCTTGTTTCAGCCTTTAGCATGTGTTTGAGCGATTGGGAAGCGTTTTAGCCTTTAGCCTGTGCTCTATCGCTCTCTGGTTTAGCTTTCTTCTGTCCCTTTTCCGTCAGACAGTCCAGCTTTTTTTTTTTCTACAGTAAATACAGCACAGAAATTTTTCAGCTGAGAAAAACGCAGCTCTTTCTTCTCAACGCTTAGATTCATTGGTCAGTATTGTGTTATATAGACTTTAACTCGCCATAATCAATCCGGTCCAGTCAGACCCAACTAGGAAGCTGAGAAATAGCATTTAGAAAAAAACTATTGTGGGGCTGATAATCTCATTTTAAGTTGTGGACTATGATCAGGCATGTATCTAGAGGTCAGGCTTTTTCGGAGATCACTTGTGGAGTCCTCACTGTCCCTTTAACAAGGAGAAGTTATTTGTCAAAACCCTTCAGCCTGGAAGAATCAGAGTGTGCCCACTGAGTTTGTCATCTATCTGATCATTCGCTGACAGAGTGGCAGGTCTGTCTACGTTGTAATATCACGCAAGAGCAGGTGACACCTGAATCTGTAAACTGGCAGGTTCAGTCAGACAAATATAAAACCAGCTGACGACGGTGCGATCGGTGGTAAAGTCGTGAGCGTGTGCCCATCAGACAACGACCAGGATGGAGCTGAAACTCTGCGATCGCTCCACCTGGAAGTAAACACCTCACACGCTAACACAGGTTCTCTCCCTCCTTCTGTCTGACTTCATTAGTATCCACAAAGATTGCAGCTCATTAATGAATGTCATTAAGGCGGTCGCTGGAGCGCTGGGCGGCTGCCAACAGGACGACTGCTGGGTGGCGTGCAGGGAGGGGACGAGTCACGCTCTGTGCCAGCGAAGATGCAGCTGCCGCTCTCCAGGTGATTCCCCCGAGAGACGGAGTGAATCTGAGAACGTGGGGGTCTGAACTTCTGAAATGAGGCTCCACAGTTTGTTGGTGGGTTTCGGGTGGGTGTCGCAGGCGTGTGCCAGCTGAATGCTGCAGAGGGTGGGGCACGGCAGACGCCATTTTGAGGAGCGGTGGAGGGAGTCGCCATTTTGGAGTGTCAGACATGAAAAAAAAGGGGGAAAATTAAAAGTCCACTCATCCAGAAAACAAGGACAGATGAGAGGGGAGTTCACACACCGAGTCACATGATCACAGAAACTTTGCTGCAACAATTTAAACTCTCAACTACAAGTTCCTCACAAAGTTGCACTGCAAGAACTGAAATCTAAGGGAGTCAGTATGTGTTATTTTTGGTCAAATTTGCCTTATTGTTCTTGATATAAGCCACATTCTACTGACAAAAATGAGGTCTACATTGTTTTTAAAAAGTAAAAATAAAATCTGCCAATGGGACACGAAAAAGTTTCTTGCGCGAAGACATTTTTCTTGTCCTGTAGGCAGATTTTGTTTTGACTTGTTACACGCAATTCAGACCTCATTTTTAGTCTTTAAATGACTTAAAATAAGACATTTTTTGACCTGGTCTGGTGAAAGTGGCTCAAATCAAGAACAACAAGACAATTTTTACTACAAATAAAACATAATGACTTGCTCAGAATTTAGTTTTTGCAGTGTTGTAATACTTGCAGATTTAGAGCATCAACCACATGCATTTACCCAGTTTCTTTCTTTTTCTATCTCAGACATTTGATGTGAAGTCTATGCCTATGATTATCTATGCAAATGTTTATGACAAATGTATCACAGGATAATGCAAACACACCCACATAACAGCACAGCACTTTATTAGCATGACAAACTGGAGTAAGAATTCTTATTAGGGCTAATTCCCGACTCAGCTTTGTCTCAATGTTGCCCAGAAAATAAGGTGACATTGAGACATTCATGTGAATAACTTCTAAACCATTTGCATCCGCTTGCAAATATTCAAAGATGACTTAACTGTCTCCAACGGAAGCGTATTGCTGCCACACGACAAAAAAAACCCCAACAAGTTATCTCAAAATTTAGAGATAACTCATTATAAATACAATACTACCAATAATTTGTGATACTGAATTATCTGGTTATTTGATCATACTGAGCTATCTCAAAATTTTGAGATAACTTATTTTCACAAAATTTGGAAAAAATGAGTTATCTCACAATTTTGAGATACCAAATCATCCTGATATAAAGTGATTTGACCTGAATTAATCATTACTGTATTTATAGGATTACTTTATTTACCCTTGGACTTTTAGCTATTCCCCTCAAAATCTAAGTTCCTTGTTGCAGTGTTAAAAAGTAGTATTTTATTGGTATTAGTAGTATTTTATTTATCTGCAGAATTTGATGTTGCAGTGTTAAAAAGGGACATGTGTGGATAGGAGAGAAGAGTCTGTGAATGAACAACTGTTGTTGCTGCTGTTTGGCTGATGAAAATAAAGACAAGATAAAGATAACTGTAGCCTCATTATGACCCACGGCCTGTGAGACGGGATCCACACACAAACTGAGGGTCACAGTAAATGATCAGGGATCTACTTCCACAGGGTTGGACTGATTCTTCCTCCTGTAGAGCCTCATTCATTTCAAAATACATCTGAGTGTATGCAAACTTGTTGTTATATCGTCCACAGAAGTCAATTACTTCAGAAACTCTACATGTCTTAACCCAAGCATGAATAAGAATTTAACTAAATCATCTAAAGTGAGCCACATGCAGTTCTCTATACAGTTTCCACATTCAAACATGAATTTAGCAACATAATCACCTGATAACATTGTGATTTGGTATCACAAAATAGCGAGGTAACTCAGTATCTCTAAATTTGGAGATAACTCAGTATCTCCAAATTTTGAGATAACTCCTTTTTTTTTTTCTATTGTGGCAGCAATACGCTTCTGTCGTCTCCAGAACATTTGACCTTTTTCTCATTTCCATGTGCTTTTTCTTGACTGGAAAATTGTTCAATTAATTTCCAGGTTTTTCAGGATGTGTAGGAGCCTTGTTTTTTGGTAGCAGTGTTCTTTCAGTTTGTGCATTTTGTTCTCTATTTTTGCATTTCCTTTTTTTTTTCTAAATTAAGGTATGTTTGTTCTTCTTGCAATTTTGTTGTTGTTGTGTTCTCTTTCTTGTTGTGGTGTTGTTTTTATATGTTCTGCACTTCAGGGTCACCAAACATTAAAAATGTAAAGCAAGACATTCCAGTCAATCTTTTACAATATTGACTTTCTGTTCTTACATTTTCTTTGTTGTTCTTAAGTTACTTTTTTTGATTCTGTTTTTATTTTATTTATTTTCCTTCTGTTTTTGTGTGTTATCTTTTCTGTTGTTTTCTTTGCTTTTGTTTCTTTTTCCTTGGTATTGTGTTTTGCACCTCAGGGCCACCATACATATTAAAAATATAAAGCAATAGCTCTCAACCCATCTTCTATAATATTGCCTGGTGATGAGACTTTTAACAGCATGGCTGAAAAAAATCTACCTGTTCAAGGACAGCAGGAGTTGACACAAAGAGAAATTCTTCAGTGGAGCTTTCACAGAAATGTAAGACGCCGTCGTGGTCAGGCTGTGTGAGCTCACGTCAGGAAAATCACGTCAGCACATCTTTTCACTCATCCAGGCCTCGTCTCCATCTCCTCTTCTATCTTTTCTGTCTCACTCAGGAAGAAAACACTCACTTTGTGAATTCATGTAATTAGTGCTCGTCAGCCGTGCACTGACCTAGCAGGTGGCCATATTGATTTCACAGACTAATCAGGGAAAAGCTTAATGACATGACGATTAAAGTGAATTACACCTGCGATGAGGAGCCAGCGACACAGAAAATCACATTAAGCTTCTTGTGCATTGGAAGAAAATTAAAGAAAGTATATTTACAACTTTAATCTTTATTTCTTTAAATTTATATAAAGGAAATTTTTGTTATCAATAATACAAGTACAAAAAAAATTTGGCAGAACACAGACGCATATACAGGAGAGAGCATGAGAGTGACAGTTAAGGAAATTATATATGATGTATACCATGAAAACTGAAGTAAAAAGAGCTGTTTGATAAAAAAAAAGGATTTTTTTCTGCAGAGATTTAAATGTCTAAATGTTTTCTACTTGGCACCAACAAACCCGCTCTCTTTCCAGTTCCAGCCGACACGCTTCGAAACATTCTCCAATAAATAAGGCACTGACGGGCCAAAAGGGAGGAAAAACGTGTGCGTGGAAGAGTGTGTGAGTAATATGAATACGTGGACCCAAACAGATGACAAACATTCACATTTTAAACGTGCATAAATACTTGCTCATCTTAAACCACTCTTTAGATATTCCTATCAATAAAAAAAAGACATTTACTACGAAGAATTTGAAAAATCTGACGTCAACGTGACACGATTTAGAGCAAAACGTGTAGGAAAAAGAGGATACGCTAACACGTGAGGTGGGGAAATAACCTGTTTGGAGGAAAACTGATCAAAAAAACTGCATCTTTCCAACATTTTTTCAAGGACAGAAACTTGTAGAGATCGAGTGCAACACTGAAAATCATCACGTCTCACATATGTTGATGATGAGTAAGCAAAATGTTCTGTTGTTACTGCATAGTTTCTGAAAGGCACTGGTAAAAACATGAAGCTCAAAGAAGAAGTAAAAGTGGTGGAGGCTAACTGGAGACTGATTAAGGCTGCTTTGACTCCTGGAGATTTAAGGTTTCAGTCCGTTGTGTTTGGCAGGTGCGTCACACTGACACCGCTTGATGATGAACTCGAAGGGAAGATTGTGGCTGTAAAAATCAAGCTGCAGCACGTCACAAAGACTCAAACTTCTCTTCACTCTCCGTGTGAGCGACAGTGAGAGGAAAGTGTTTGTGTGTGAGCCGACGAGCGCACGTGCGCCCGCTGAGAGTCGCCGTAAAAATCAAGCCCCCCCCCCTTGGCAGGCGAAGGGTCAGTCCCACCTGTGCGATGGAGGTGGATGGAGTGGAGGGTGAGAGAGGCGGGACGACCGTCAGAGTCTCATAGCGAAAATGATCGACGCCCAGACGAGGTCATCTGCAGCCAGGCAGGTGGTGTTTACATCTCGTGGGCAGAGAGGTGGTGTTCTGGGATACCGTTAGCGTGAGCCACCACCGCGTTGCTCTCGTTGAGGCGCCTGACGCGGTACATTTCATAGTGGATGCTGCTGGTGATGTCCTTTATGTTCTGCATGTGGGTCCTGGAGGAGAAGATCACACACGTTAGGAACCAGACTAAAAGACCCTGAGCTCCGTTTACATGACCACGCTCCACAAGTTTCACCTGAAAACGCAAAAAATGCAGTAAAAAAACACTGTTTACCTGGAAACACAGGGATTAAAAATGTTGTCGTATACACACCAGGACTGTAGCTGGTAGGGTCGTCATGGTATGAAAATTTAAGCTCACGGTTATTGTGACCAAAATGATCACGGTTTTCAGTATTATCGTGTTTAACTGAAAAGGTTCAAAAACAATGTAACATTGTTTATCACATTTCAAAAAAATATAGGCAAAATCTCATCAAAAGTGCGGCTATTTCACACTGTTTTTGACATGACGACGGTTATTGTTACCGTCAGTGTTTTTACCGGGGTTTACTGTTACACCAGTCACCGTTACACCTTTAGTAGTTGGTGATATAATTGTAGGAGCCGTTTTTACAACAACGGTTCATCAGCACAATCTCAACATTGTAGTTTACTATTGTTACTGTTGTTGTCCGGTTCATGTATGACCTAACCTGACAAGCCAGACGGACAGTTTCATGTATCTGTCACGGAGATATTTCACTAGTCCATCTGGGTAAGGGGTGCTAGAGAGTGCTTTCAGAGGTGGGACTTGAAAAAATTTAGCAGCTGGTGATTTGACAACGTGCTCATCACAGACCAATCCACATCAAGCCACGGTGACGTAGCAGATTTGTAACCTGACACCAGATAGAAAGTTCATATATCCTCTATTGAGATATCTCACTAGTCCGATTTTGCTCTTCTACTGACCGATGAAGAGCAAAAACACCGTTTCCCATCAAAAAGGCTTTGAGTGACGTTCTCTATTCTTCATTTAGAGAAGATTTTGAGTCTATTTCTTCCACGAAGACTGCTTCACACTCAGCCATTGTTTTCAAACGTTCAGACGCTTCCCGCTGATGTCACGTCTGCAGCTCCTGCCTCTCTTCTCTGATTGGTCCGGTCAATATTGGACCGGGTGAAATCGGTTGTGGTTGGATCATAGCAAGATGGATCTGCAGGATTTCAGAAATGAATCAGGCAGCTCCATCTGCTCTGCAAGGTTATGTATGAACATTCCATAACACAATGTGTGACATCAACGTTTCAGCTGAAAACTTGCTGTTTGTACGGCAACAGTAGCTGCAGCGTGTCAGGGAAATACACTCAATTCAAATCTTATTTAAAGAACATGCTGAAAACAACCAGAGTTGACCAAAGTGCTGTACAAACACAAAGCAGCACATGGCTAAAATGTACATGCATCAATATAAAAAAATTGAATGTGGTAAAGTGCATTAAAACTTAATGAAACATTCTCAGATGTCCACTCTTCGACTTGGATTAAAAGCCAGAGAGAAGAGGTGCGTCTTTAAGAATGATTTAAAATCCTCCACAGAGTTGGCAGAGTGGATATGCTCGGGCAGGTTGTTCCAGAGCCAAATGGCTCCTGAGGCCACTTTCAAAGCTAGAAACACAGTTTCTGTGTAAACCAGAGGCTGAAACACTACATTACATTTTTGTTTCATCCTAAAATCATTAATAAATAAAAAGAGCACTGATATGGATTTGGTTTAGTTTTCATCCTTGTTTCTACATTGGTCCTTCGGCTGTTCATAGCCTCAGATATTTCCTTATATAATGCAAACACTGGTGAGGGCCAGTGTCTTCACATACCTACATTTTAATTATTGTCCCTCACTGTACGTCACTCTGCCTGACTGATAACAGCAGGTGAGATGATAGAGCTCTGAGAAGGTGAAATAACTGTGGGAGTCGTTGCTGTAATGTGGTCAAATATATAAATGAATGCTCATTTACATCTGTTAGTGATTTGATTGGAAACAGGCTACAGAAACTTGGCTTAAAGGCGTGATATCTACACTGCAAAAACTGAAATCTAAGCAAATCATTATGTCTTATTTTTAGTCAAATTTGTCTTACTATTCTTGATTTGAGCCACATTTACTAGACAAGGTCATAAAAATGTCTCATTTCACGTTTTTTAAAGACAAAAATGAGGCACCAATTGCTTGTAACAAGTAAAAAAATCTGCCAATGGGATAAGATAAAAGATTCTTGTTTTAAGACATCTTTCTAATTTCAAGAAACTTCCCGGGCGAATTCGTCTTACCCATGGGCAGATTTTTTGGACTTGTTACAAGCAATTTACACCTCATTTTTGTCTTAAAAAAACTTGAAATAAGACATTTTTATGACCTGGTCTGGTGAATGTGGCTCAAATTAAGAACAATAAGACAATTTTTACTACAAATAAGACATAATGACTTGATTAGATTTCAGTTTTTGCAGTGTAGATTATATTCCTTGTCATATGAATATTGCATATGTGTATACCATGACGAGGATACTGACGCTAAGTTGTGCAGCCCCATGAGGCACAATACACTTCTCTGCTACATGACCTGTGAATGATGTGTAATCCATGACATATAATAGGGCTGAACGATATGGAGAAAAGTTCATATCTTGATATTAATACCAGATATCTAGATATCAATACAATACTGTGAGCTTTACATGCAGGGTCTACATTATTGATACTTTCGATATTGGGATATGAATATCTTGAATTTTCATATTTTGATATTGATACAATAATGACGTAGCTTTCAGCTTTAACATATAGATTGCTTCTCTCAACAATCATTTAAATCAATAGTGGGGGTGTTAGAGGGCTGTCTCTGTCCAAAACAACTTCACATGAGGCAAAAAGTGAGTAAAGACATAACAGTGTTCTCTGAAAGCTTCCTTCACTGTTTTCATGATCCAAAGCTGTCCTCATTGATTTAAGTAATGCAACTCCATTTAAAACACTTTGAGACAGAATTAAAGAGAAAGTGGAACTGAAGAGCAGTTCAGTTAAACTCACCTGATGAGGAGATCCCGTAAATAGGCAAACTCACAGTGGGCTATGTTCTCAACTGAAAATGAAGAGAGAGAAAAAAGGTTTATAGGTTTTCAGCAAAAACATAAATGAGTGACAACAAGCAACAAGGATTGCATCTGTTAAAATAAGCACTAGGGGGGAAAAACAACTGAAGCTGTGAGCTGTTCTTCCTCCACAATCCACTAGATGGAGGCAGAGAGCTCAGTGTGATGTCACAGAAATTCTATACGGTCTCAACAATGAACAACGTACATCTCTGTTACAAACCAAACTAAATCAAGCCCTTAAAGAGATAAGACTATCTGCTCTGATAAAATCCTGCAAGTCGTCTGAGTGTGTGTGTGTGTGTGTGTGTGTGTGTGTGTGTGTGTGTGCACCCCAATGCAGGAAATGAGACTTCCTTAATGAGACACTTGATAAAGAGGTGGGGCCTCCTGTCTGGAGTGGATAACATAATTAAATATTGAAAGACGATCGCTGTGCAAAGAATGGATGTTGAAAAATTCAACTCACTCCTGTTGGTGGTGGTGGTGCAGTTATGACAAAGCTGAGAATTTCTCTTCTCTTTAGTTTCATTAACTCATTACGATGGGAATAAAAAGATAAAGTGTCTGTGTTTAATGTATCTCTTCTCCTGACTTTAAATTAATAAAGCCCTTGACATGTTTCTCCCTGACCATCCTCAGTCTATTTTGGGGGAGGCTATAGGGGGCGTGTGTGTGTGTGTGTGTGTGTGTGTGTGTGTGTGTGTGTGTGTGTGTGTGTGTGTGTGTGTGCGTGTGTGTGTGTCGGGTAAACAAACGAGGCCTCTTCAGACAGACTGGGTGTGCTGCCAGTCTGAAGCAGCTGCATGGCACACGACAGCCGTCTGAAAGCTGAATGGAGCTTTGTTTTACTGACACACTGACTCTGCTGGCCTTTAATCACGTCCTGTTTCTGTTTTTATTTTGGTTTCTCATCAATTTATGCTATCACGCCTGCACAAAACCAGTAATGACAGAGCTCTACTTGACATACTCCACAACACAGACCTTCCTGTACTCTTCTCTTAGCTCTTAGCTCTGTGCTCTAGAAATCATGTTTCATCAAAATCAAACCTGGTTGATTGTGCATGTTGATTACAATCTGTGAATCTCTTGAATTAGTTATAATTTCAGTGTTTATTGTTCCTAGGGATCTTTAATATGAATTATAGCATGGTGTATCACACATAAAGTCAAACACTTTCCAATGTCTAAGTAAGGCTTAAAGCAGTTTGATGTTGAAGTGGTCCATGTATTCTCATCATATGTTTGTATATGTTTGTATATGTTTGTATATGTTTGTATATGTTAATTCTACTTTTCACTCATCTCATTTGTGTCGCATACTCAGATTTGTTGGCTTTGGTTAGCATTTTGATATTTTGCATTTTAGCATTTTAGTGTCCAAGCATTTTTTCCCCTTTTTTATTTTCTGGTATTTTAGCATTTAGCATTTATCATTTTATCATTTTAAACAGTAGACTAAATCGAAGGTGCAATACTGACCCGGTATTCTGAGCAGTCAGTCCGTGAAAAGAACTTGCGCAGCAGTAACACTTGTGGATGGAATCAGTTGTATTTTCCAGAGATAAAGACTGCATTTCCCATGAGCACCACCATCCACCAATGTGACTTTGAGCAAGATGAGCAGATCTTCTTTTTAACACGTCTAGTCTTTGTTCAAGACAACTTTTTTTTTTCACGGTGCACGGTGATAATGTGTTGGTAATGTGTGATTTATAGTTGCATTGCGCTGTTTTTTGAAAAGAGACAACAGTCAAACTTTGTAAACTCTGCTCACTTTCTGGACTCTAAACTACAAACAGTCTGTTCCCTGCTACTCACAGCTCAGTGCTCTGGGGCCTATGTGTAACGTTAGAAAATCCTGGTTATGTCCTACCAGTGCTCATCTACCAACTCCGACCTCACCAAACAGAGCAAACGTAACCTGGCTCTTCATTTTATTGATAGACTCTCAGGTCTGAACATATCACTGCAGAATAACTGCTGCATAAGGGTTTGAATGAACATTAGCACAAATTTGTTCTGGCCATTAGCCCTTATTTTAGCCTTTAGCTTGCATTATAGTCCTTCGCTTGTGTTTAAGCCTGTAGCCTCTGTTTTAGCCTTCAGTCTGTGTTTTAGCACTTGGCTTGTGTTTAAGCCTTTAGCCCTGCTCTATCACTCTCCTGTCTGTTTCTTTTCGCCACTAGCTCCAGTGTTCAAGATAACTTCAAAATAAATCTTCCAGTATTATCAAGGGGACTTTGGGTTTACGTGTCGTGAATGGATTTGAATTTTTGTATGACTAATTTAGGCACTGATCATCTGATTTTAAATCCTGGGTTAAGAAAAGACAACTATATCAAAGTGAGACTGTTTCAAAATCTCCCACAAAGTCCGAACACAAACACTTACCTTCAATGGTTCCCCACTTAGTTTTCCTCCCCAGCAGCCTCCTGCCGTTCACCTGGTACTCCTGATCACTGCCCACCACGGCGAATGGGATCATCTCCTGCTCAGAGGTCAGAGGTCAAGCAATAGAAATGATCAAATTTATGTAAATTAGACACAGAGGTTTGCTGTGAGGGTCAGTGTTATGAAATATCCCCTCACCCTGATCTTCTCATTGATCATCCTGTCCTCTGCATCCTCATCAAACTCTTTCTGAGGGTACACGTCGATCCCGTTAGCTCGCAGCTCTTCCCTGATCTGGTAGAAAAAAAGGAAAAACATTGAAACATCAAACCACTTCTGTTTAGAAAGGATGCTAACCAAAGCCTGTAATTCCAGGAGTAATTAGGCAGACGTGTGTAAAGCTGTCATGAGAGACATCCAACAAATGTGTCTAAATCTGTAAAGTGGAAGGATTAAGGTGGTATTAATGCTGGTCTGCCTCCTAATCACTCAACAAGTTCAGGCTTAGTCATTAATCTCTGTCTGTATACAAACAAAATGAAAACCCACTTTGATGAATTCCTCAAAACACACACATGGAGGGAAGTTTAGCCTCCTCATCGCTAATGAGAGGGGGGGGAAATCCGGTGATCCTTGAAAACACGGCCAATAAAAACACTCAAATGAACGACTGCAGCCTTATAAACCGTGGAGAGGAAGTGTAGAAAGTAGAGGGTGACGTTTAGGGGGAATGAAAGAGAGCGACGCTGTGCAGCTTTTCCTGGAATCCGGCCATGTTTGTGACTTTTTTTGTTTTTTTTCAGAGAGCCGAGAGGAAACAACCACCAGAGAAAACCACAGGAACTTCTCCTCTCTCCGGTTTCACCACAAACATGAAAAACATGCGAGCGTGGAGAGGGAGGAAGGAGAAAATGTCGCTTGGTTATGAGTGGTATTAGAATTTGAGGAAAAGGGAGGGAAGAGTGAATAGGGGAGGGAAAAGTTACCTTCTTTTTGAAGAAGTCCCTCTCCTCCAGGGTGAGAGTGTCTGCTTTGGCGATCACAGGGACAATGTTGACCACTTTACTGAGGCGTCGCATGAATTCTACATCAAGAGGCCGCAGACTGAAAGAAGAGAGAGACAAAATATAGAAACAAAAAGAGAATTAGAAACAGGAGTAGAAGCATAAATGCAATATAAAAGTGACTCCACTAGAGGGCGCATGGTGCTCATCTACGATGATGGAGGAACTCCCACAGCTGCTGACACAGTATTTACAGTTCCAGCTGTTGCATTCATGACCTAATCCTGCTTTACAATGTGTGTGAACAGCTGAAAGGAACTGTGCTCAGTCTGAGGCTTCTTCCTTTACTTTAACAAAAGCATGTGCACGTGGTTACAGCGGTGCGTTCTTCCCCCCGCTAACAACACTTGGACATGGACTGGCCATTGTCAGCAGGCAAATGCACACTCTGAAGATTGATTGCATGCTCCTTGACATTCACACAGACTCTCTGTCTCCCTCGTCCTTCCTGCCTCTCTCTCCCGTTGGACTGTTTAAGGCGATCCCCGAGCAGCTGCTGCACAGCCCATGTGACATCTGCAGCTCTGGATCAACATAAAACGTCAGGGCAGAGAGACAGGGGGCTGTTTCACACCAGCCCCCCGCCTGAGAAAAGACAGGCCAGGACACAAAGTGCAGCTCTAGAAGGGCTCGGTTTTAAACTGTGTGTCTGTGTGTGAGTATGTGTGTGTGTGCGGACAATCCACAGCTGCCGGACATTTTCCCAAGACTGCCTCCTTTACACTGCAGTCTGGTTACACAAATTCAAAAGCCATAAAATGCACAGTGAATCTATCATTGAGGGACACATGAGACCGTGTGCACCCTTGCCCTACTTCTCTCCGCTCGTCCGCCCAGAGCCTGTGAGCACCAAACTGTGCCGAGCTGAACCGACAGAGAGCAGAGTTCGATCAGAGCCAGATGTGTGATTCTGAAGCAGATCCAGGGGAAGAAATTTGGGACACAGAGCTGCTGCGGGGCCTGGCGGGAGAACAGCATCTTGTCTGTGTGTGTGTGTGTGTGTGAGCGTGTGTGTGAGCGTTTGTGTCCTGGGATCTGTTGCATGGTGCTGAACGGAAATGTGAAGTGATGTGTGTGAATTCATTACAAAAAGCTACAGCAGCTGAGAAAAGTTGCACACAGCTTCTACTGAAAATAGGAAACATATCAATGTATGAACATTTACAGACACTGTTAGCGCTCGTAACAAAGACAGATACTGAAGCTCCACATCCCAGAAGATCAGACCAAATATTTCTTGTCTTTTATTTCCTATGTAGATGAGAGTGACACCATTACATCTGCCTATGAAACATAAAGTAAAAGATTTCACTAAATTCAATCCATTTTTACCTTCATGACAGTGCTAACGACACCTTTTGAAGTACAAAATTAGTTCAAAAACAAGTAAAACTTCGAGGTCCTGATACAGTTTTTTCACTTCTGACTGCACAGTCTTGAGTATGACCGATACTGATACTCATATGGATGGTGTGACTCCCAGCTTTACTTGTAGGTCTTCAATGCTTGAATAAACTTTAGAGGAATGTTAATAGTTTAACCACGTAAAGCCTGCCTTTAAAAAAAAAAAATAGCCAGAAAATTCTAATTTTTTGCAACTAGGATGTTTATTAACCCTTTTAACACAATCCACAAAAAATATTGCTTTATCATTTTATACATGATATATTTCTTGTATCACATTTGACACAATGGGCAGTTTTGTGAACTATTTTATCTATTTTATTTTATTTTTTCAGTAAATATGCATTTATTTCATGCAGAAAACACCTGTTTTTATTTTTTAAAAAGTAACTATTTTAATGTTATTCTTGCTGCAACTTACTGAAACTAAATCAATGATTTTCCTGAAAATATGTGAGTGGATGACTTTGAAAAGGGCCAAAATACAACTTCAGACGACTGTAGTGAGATGACAATCCTCAAGGTGGTAGAAAATGTTTTTTAAAATGTATTTTAAACAGGTTTTTAAAGAAACTATTTATCATTTAGATGAGCTATGGGTCTTTGAACTCATGTATTAAATATAGTACGTTTGGCTTTATAGGGTTAAATGCATTAAACCTCTCCAGTTCTGTGACACCATGGGAAACTTGTGCATTGTCTTTCTTCAAACTTTCATGACAAATACTATAAGTCACGAACCATTGGACACATCTGAGTATAAGCCAACATCAGTTCCAACAAGTAATATCTTTGTAGTGTGTTCAATTGAATATAGGTGTAAAAGAATTTGTAAATCATTGTATTCTGTATTTATTGACATTTTACACAATACCCCAACTTCATTGGAATTGGGGTTGTAATCCCAACAATGTAAAGATATCAGTTTTCTTATCATTATCAGCGACAAGGAACAAGTTCTCATCAGTGATCTGTATGGATTAAAAACTCTGTGCTGTGATTTCATAATGTTTCAAAAAAGTGGAAAACCCACACAGGGTTATTTCAGGTTGCTGTCAGAGCTTTATCTGACTGTTCAAACAGGGCGTGTTTTCTCATCTACCTTCTTCCTAGAATGCAAATAAGTGCAGTGCAGTGTGGGTGTGTTTGTTCTCTTATTAAAAATGTAGATCCAGCGTCTCTCAGCTCTGGTTGTGTGTTGAGCGTCTCTGTGTGCTCTCACCAGTGTCCGGTAGGAGGGATGAAGTAAATGCAGCAGTGGACTCTGGAGTCTGGGATCCTTTTCTTTCTGTTGATGTTGATCTCCTCCTGCAGGTACGCCTCGTACTGGTCGTTGATGAACTTCATGATTGGCTGCCAGCTGAGCAGATGGAGGAAAGAATGAGGGGATGGATGAATAAATGAATCTTTATTTTGACCATGGAGATGACAACATAAATAGTGAAAAATACAAAAATGATAATAAAAAAAAAACCAAAAAAACCCCCAAGACAATAACTTCTTAAGGTTTTCATAAGAAGATGTCAAAACTAAAACTACCCCTTTTCATTTTTCAATACTTCCAGCTTAAAATATAACACTGTCTTAGAAATGCCAGGTCACACACTCTAATATTTTGTTGGACTGTCTTTAGCTTTGGTTATAACACATTCGCTGTGGCATGGTTTCAATAAGTTTCTGCAATGTCACAAGATTTATTTCCATCCACTGTTGCTTTAATTTTTCACCAAGATCTTGTATTGATGATGGGAGAGTCTGACCACTGAACAAAGCCTTCTCCAGAACATCCCAAAGATTCTCAATGGAGTGATGTCTCATGCTCCCTGAACCACTCTTTTACCATTTGATCCCCATTGTTATCTTGGAATATGCCCATGGTGATAGTCATTCAGTATATTCAGGTAGTCAGCTGACCTCATTCTTTGAGCACATAATGTTGCTGAACCTGGACCTGAGCAACTGCAGCAACCCCAGATCATAGCACTGCCCTTGCAGGCTTGTACA
Organism: Thalassoma bifasciatum; assembly: GCA_008086565.1. Taxonomy (NCBI): domain Eukaryota; kingdom Metazoa; phylum Chordata; class Actinopteri; order Labriformes; family Labridae; genus Thalassoma; species Thalassoma bifasciatum. Next base: position 32,719 of record RPOG01002705.1, read on the forward strand.
GTAGGCACTAGGCATGATGGGTGCATCATTTCACCTGCTTCTCTTCTTACCTCGATGCACCTAAAACAATGGTTTCCATCATTCTTCTAGTTTTTAGTAATGCATTGTACAGTTCTTAACCCAATTTAAGCAATTTCTAAAATCTCCACATCAATAATTTGACTCTTCTTAAATAAACTAACATCTTTTCCACAACCACAGGATGTGTCTTTCTCCATGGTAGTTGAAGAAATGAGAAGTTACTTGTTGCATCAGCTGAGGTTAAATAACTTGTACCTATTTATTCAGTTAAACCCAGGTGGCAGCTTTTTTTATTTTTGGCCAGTCAGTGTACAATTTTCATCCTACAACAAGTTAACACCTGTGATACTTATTCACTTCTTTATGCCTCTTTTTGAACAGACAAAATTTGTATTGGTTCAGTCCGTTCCACAGTTTAACTCCACAAACAGTGACACAAAAATGTTGTAAGCGCACTTCTAACAGAGGAGAAGTGGAGTACAGTAAAGTAAAGCAAATCCAAGGAAAGGAGGGGTGTAAGAGGAAAGGAAGGGGTGAGAGCAGGACATGGGGTGGTCTCGGAGATAAGAGGAGGATACAAAGAAAGAGAAGAGGGAAAGTTAGACGACAGGAAAGACAGAGAGGAGACAAAGACGGGGCATTTGGTTAGAGATACTGCTACACTTACTCCATTTTAAGTCAAACAGAAGAAAAGCGACTCACCAGTTCTCATTGTTGATCTGGTCTCCAAACCCTGGTGTGTCGATTACCGTCAGCTTCATTCTCACTCCCTTCTCCTCGATGTCTGCACAGGAAGACAAACACCAACAAAATCAGCTTCTTCCATCTCTTCTGTATTCAAAAAAGGGCTTCTAAAATGTGTATTATGGGTAAGAAAAGTGGGGGTATTCAGGGATACACTGAAAAAGCAGCAATAGTGGAAACTTGGCATGTTTGTAAGACCTTTAAAGAATTCAGAAATTGCTTCAGATGTGATTATAGTGAATTAAAGAGTATTAAAATCTTTCAAGAAAAAAAAGGAGAGGAGAATTAAAGAGCAGAAATGTCAGCTTTGACTCCACAAGCAGCATGTAAGAGAAGAAAAGAAGCAAAATGAGGGTATGAGGTGGTTGTTATTTGGCAGAGAGTTCAGGCAGACAGAAAACAGAGGTAGCAGTGAGGAGAGGGAGGTTTTAAAAGGACGTACCGTGACTGATGGACTTGATCTCAATTGTTTTGGGGATCTTCTCCTGGGCCATGGCCAGCACTGACTTACGGCTGACTTTAGACTTGAACAGGGTGTTCATCAGGGTGGACTTTCCCAGGCCGCTCTGTCCTGTACGCACAGAGTAAGAGAGGCAAAAAAAAAAGAACACACACACAAAACTTAGAGACAACATTTTTCACACAAGTTTAGAAACTCGAGACGACTGCAGGCCGTCACGGTGACGATACGCAGGTGTCTGAACGCCTAACACTATCAGCAGATCCATCACTGAGTGTGACAACAAGCTAAACACAGCATCAGAAAGATGGATTACATCTTAAAGTGTAAGGTTTCCCACTTTGACATTCAGAAAGCATGGATAAGTCATGTGAAGAGGATTCTATACATCATCAGACGTATTTCAACATCTTAATTCATCATGATAAGAATCCTAAAGACTTTATACAACACATGATTGGTGCTAAGGCAGGATATAGTGCTGCGTGTATGCAGGGAAAGCTATAGGCGCCTAAATAAATGTGAGGGGAACTAAAATGTAATAAAGCATGATGCACAAATATGAAGCAATCAAAGCCAAGAATAGAGATTTTAGATGATTCAGTCACCAAATCTTGGGTCTTTACAGAGGATCTACCCACCAAACTGTAACAACCTATCTAGCCAAACTTTCTATCTGTTCTCCTCTGCTCCTTCAGTTTGCCACGTTTCAGACTCTCCTCCTCCCCACTCTCTTCCCCTCCCTGTCATCAGTGTCTGGGTTTAGTTCTTCAGATGTTCCCTGTTCATCACATCCTGCATCCTGGATCCCAGACTGCAGTGACTCCTTTGGCTGGAGGACTCTGACTAAATGTCGTGATGAAATGACTCGTAACAAGGCGTGAAATTATTTTGAAAAGTGAATGGAGATCAGATTTTCTTTTTGGTCAAGAGGACTTTTTACCACATACAATGCAACAACGAAATGTATTTTTCAGCAGTAACGTAGCGCTGTTGTATGAAATGTGACGACAATCAAACTTTGTAAGTTTGTATCATAGTTTAGTAGCCAACTACATGAAGCGTTACTCACAGCCTGGTGCTCTGAGACATGTCTGTAATGTGTAGCATTAGTGAATCCTGGTCCTACCAGTGCTCATCTACCCACTCCAACCTCACCAAGCAGAGCAAACATAACCTGGCTTTTCATTTTACTGATAGGCTCTTTGCCAGCAGAGCTCTGCAGTATTGTTGTTGGTTGTTAAGTTGACAAAAACAACTTAGCCCATTTTTTAGCTCATGTTTAGCCTTTAGCTTGCATTTTAGCCTCTAGCTCAGTTCTTGCCATTAGCTTGCCATTATTGTTCTAGACTTTAACTCTTCTTTTGGCCTTTAGCCTGTGTTTTAGCCCTTAGCTTGTGTTTTAACCTTTAGCTTGTGTTTTAACCTTAAGCTTGTGTTTTAGCCTTTCGCTTGTATTCTAACCTTCAGCCCGAATTTTAGCCTTTATCCTGTGTCTTAGCCTTTCACCTGTGCTCTGTCACTCTCCTATTTAGCTTTCTTCTGCTCCTTTGTCCCTTTTCTGTCAGACAATCCAGCTCCTGTTTCCATCATTACTGCGAAATGTATCACTGAAATCATTTTCAGTAGGGAAAAACACAAATCTCTCTTCTTGCCGATCAACTTAACCCTCAAGTCAGTTGGCGTGGTGTTGTCGTGGAGACTTCAACTTGCTGTATATCAACCATGTTCAGTCCAACCTGGTCAAAAGGCTAAGAAATAGCATTCAGAAATAGAACTTATACACTGATAATCTCATTTTAATTGTGGACTGTGATCAGCTATAAATCTAGAGATAGGGCTTTTTCAAGATCACTTAGAAAGTCCTCACTGTCCCTTTAACATCCTTTTTTCTAAATCTAATAAAACAAAATATTCTTCAGTTGACTGAGAAGTATCTCCTTGTTAAAATGCTTCAAAGACTTCAACTGTCTGTTTCTCAGGATGAGATCATCTCTGACTCCCTGAACACCGTGGAAACGTCTCCACAGCTTAATAAAAGAGACTGTGAAGGGCTCTACTGTACCTGATGAACTGATAAGGAGACGAGATAAACAGTCAGCTTAAGACAACGTCGAGACCAAAGTTTAACAAACAGCTGAGGAGCTAAATGAAAAAGTTTTGAGTTTGACATCACGGAAAAATGCTGAATTTTAAAATGTGTCCTCACTGGATAACTATCCTAACTGCAACGTGGCAAAAAAGTGAAGAGGAATTGGAAAAAAAAGTCTTTTCAGGGTCTTTTTTGTCCTTACGGCTGAGACGAGACAGAATTATTGGCTAACAAGCACCAGCCGAATAAATCAAAGTACATGAGGAAAAAAAAAAACAGGAATCTTTGACGAATAGCTTGTGTGATCTTTGCTAACAGGCATCTCTTTTATCTAAGCCAGACTTTTTTTTTTTTTTTACCTCCTCATTTTTTTTCATTCAATTCTGTCTCAAACTTCACTTTGTTGTCTCCATCAAATTTTACAGCATAAAATATCATCTCAGGATATGGAATTTAGTTTTACCTGTGGGAAGTCTCGCCCACAGAAAACAGGTTTGTTGAGTTTTGTTTACCAAAGCTTTGAGGACTGTCTGTTGCTCACTCTGGACCCTGAGGCTGCGTCTTTGAGCCTCTTTATTTGAGGATGAAACACAGACCGACTGGCGCGACATCACCCAGAGGAGACAGGCAGCAGCGGTGAGGAGGGTGTGTGTGTTTTATGGTGGATGTCTACTGTGGAGCTGTGTTTATGTGTGTGTTGTAATTAGCTCCAGTTTTAAAAGGTGTCTGATCACAGTGATGAGGACGCAGTGAGGGAGCGCTCTCTGTGGCTGCTCATTAAAACTTTCAGAGCTTTTCATTTACTGGGACTGGAGATAAAGTCTGAATGAGAGGACACATGTCAGAGCAGCTGACTGAGGAAGAGTTTTCATCAACGCGTTTAAGTGGAATCATAACGGGCTGACAGTTCATGTTTAACTGACCTGAGAGTCTGCACTTGATTACATGGTAATAAGAAAGAGAAAGATGAGCTTTCTAATTAAAGATGTGCAGGATGCTGTGGGAAAATAAGCTAGCTTTGAACAAGCAGACAAACATCTTCATACATTAGTGTGAATCTTCTGCAGTGATTGGTCCTCATGCTGGATTTCAGTCAGCTTTACTTATTCTTCAACAGTATAGAGCAGTGGTTCCCAACCTTTCCTAACTCAGGGCCCACTTTTAAGTTGCAGAAATGATTGTGGCCCAGACCCAATAAGTATGGAGGCTATATAATGCCTTGAAAAAAGCCCCATTTACAACAATGACCCAATATATGATTTAAAAATGCAATAAACCCAAAATGTAATGAGTGGTCAATATCATCACAGCTGCTGAGCCCAAAATGTGGTATCTTTTTGTCCACAGTGTAACACGTTGTTACATTGTGGACAAAAGATGTTACATTTGGACTCAGCATCTGTTACATTATCAACCAGTTATTACATTTTCAGCTTTATTTCCTTTTTTTAGTACATTTCAGTACTACGTAGCATATTGGGCTCTAATATGCTTTCCTAAAGGGCTTTTTATCATATATATACACATATGACTATTTGAGCAATCTGAATTTCTTTTGAAACTTAACTGAGTTTTAACAACTGAAAGATTTTTTTGTATATTTGTATCTTTTTATAATTACCTTTCACTAAAACCATACTATTTTGGAATAGTTTTAGAACATGATTTGGCGGCCCACCCTGGAGACCTCTGTGGCCCACCGGGGGGCCGCGGACCACAGGTTGGGAATCGCTGGTATAGAGTGTCAATCTGTTAGCTCCAAAGCTAAGAATCTACAGCCTTTCTTTCCTTTTTACCGTATTTTTATGTATCAATCCTGGTTGTGCTTACTGACCTTAAACTGATTTTATGAGGTACACAGCGCTCAAAACTCTGTCAAAATGTTTGACTACAACTTTGGTAACAGGAAGCTGCACCACTGGACGGATTGTAGGAGCGTTACAGTTACTGTCATAGTCAGATGCCTCGCAGACTAATACATACTGTGCTTCTACTTATGGGTACTGTAACATTATGATCTGTGTATACAGACCCCAAAACAGCACCTGTGAAGAAACATGCTTCCAAAGCTCAAGGCTACCAATCACGCAGCAGAACATGGGAATAGAGCAGCTGCGAAAGAATGTAATATTAGTGAATGAAAAGTGAGTGTATTATTTTGTAATTCATGTGTTCCAACTGAAAAATGTTGAGATTTATTGAAATCATTCAGTTATTGAATGAGTTGAACGAGGTTTGACTTATCTGACTGTTTTGTTTCAATTAATAGAGCAAAAACTACAGTTATTAAAAACTTTTGAAATCACAACTGCTGTTAGTCCATTGTGGGAAAATAAAGCGTTCAGGTATTCAGCACAAAGGATGGATCGATCATTTAGCTGGCCTGATTATTGATGCCAATACAGGCATTTTTGATGCATATCGGCATCAGTTTTATTTTTATCTACAGTTGTGCCTAAAAGTTTACACCCCTCCAGTAGAATTTCTGATTTTTTGGTCTTTTCTCAAAAAATATGAATGATAACACAAAAACCTTTCTGTCACTCATGGTTAGAGGTTGGGTGAAGACATTTATTAACGAACAACTGTGTTTACTCTTTTTAAATCATAATGACGTCAGAAACGTCAAAAATGACCCTGTTCATTTTTATACACACACACTGATTACAAGTAAATAGATCACAGGTGAGGATGGTTACCTTTAGTAGACATTCAAACACATTTGTGTTAAGTTTTGTGCATTTATCAGGACAAAACCACCAGAGTTGTGTAAACTTCTTAACAGAGTCATTTTTGAAGTTTCTATTCTCATTATGATTAAAAAAAAGAGTAAACTATTTTTTTTCAATAAATGTCCTCACCCAACCACTAACCATGAGTGATAGAAAGGTAGAAATTGCCTCATCCACAACCTCCACACAGAGCCATGGCACAGGTAACAGCTACAGAGGGGAGAATACAAAGAGGAGAAGAAGAAAAACACAGATCTCTCTTCTCACTGCCAAACTTTGTCAGCTGGCGTGGTGTTGTCACAGAGACTCTGATGTGCCTTAAATCTCTTCAGTCTTTCTCAACCTGAACAGGGAGCTGAGAAATAGCCTTTAAATTTTTTTCTTTTTTTTTTGTGCCAATAATCTTATGTTAAGTTGTAGATTGTAACTATCTGGAGATGAGACTTTTTCAAGATCACTTAGAAAGTCCTCACTGTCCCTTTAATACACAAATGCTTTAAAACAAAGTGAAGTGCTTGACTTTCGATTATTCAAAATGCTGACATCAGTATTTCCCCTTTAACTGCAAAAGAATATCTGCTCCAAATATCTGTTATCGGCCTCCTTGACCACTAATAATTGGTATTGGTATCAGTCCTGGAAAAACACATCGTTCTCTACTCAGCATCATCTGCATGGAACAATCAATAGACTGATTTTAAACCACAAAATTAAGTGTGAATGATTTATTCATGCTGCTAGACTGTCAGTGTCTGCTTCAACACAGAAAGGTTTGAAACAGATGCAAACAGAGTCGAGAAAGTAGAGTCAGCATCAGAAAGAATGTGTGATTAAAAGCTCCCCAAACTTTAAGCTTTTTAGCGAGGAGCAGTTCGCCAACACTTGGATAAAGCTATTAAACCTCACGAAGGGTTTTTCAGTTACAAGACTGGGGCTTAGTAAATCAGAGTACATCTCTGAATAAAAGCTTATCTATCTCAAATGTACGGCCCTGGAAACAAGGTGAAAGTATTCTGTAAAAGAGACAGATTCTCTGAGGCGGGGCTCTCCGACTCAAACCACCTGAGGACCAATGAGCATCCAATCCTGTCAGAGGGATGACTTTACTTCTAAAGATGAATTATTTATCAGACATGTTCATCTTTTTTGCTGAGTGCTTGCTGCATGACACCTTAATCATTCTCCTCCTACTTTTCCTGGAACACTCCACACCTGACATTAACCTTCCTTAGTTTTGACATGCTTTGACTTACCCACAACCATGATGTTGAGCTCAAACCCCTGCTTCATAGCCTTCCTCCTCATCTGCTCCAGAATGGCATCGATGCCCACGTAACTGAAGTCCACCACAGGAGCCCCGGCCTTCTCCCCGTACAGAGCCCCCACAGCGGGGGACACCATCGCTTCAGGCACCACCGCCTCAGACATGGCACTGCTGTTGTAGCTGGGAATCACCTCTGGCCCTGAACAGAGGGAGAGGATGAAACAAGAGGGTAAGAGAGGGTTTAAAGAGCTGGTGAGACGTTAAGAGAGAGAGGCTTTTTGAGGAGCTTCATATACCTCCTACATTTATTCAAAACACCTTTTCTGTCTGGAGTGAAAATGAAAAATTGAAAACTGTCTCTGTTGACATTTTTTTTTACATTGTGCCCATATTTAGTCAAGGGTTTAAGATAAGTCAAATTTGCAGGAGAAAGAGTAAAAATTGTGGCTTTTGAACTCAAAATTTGGACATATTTTCCTCACAATTTTGACTATCTCAAAATTTGACTGAATTACCACACAATTTTAAATATACATCTCAAAATGTTGACTTTATCTCATAATTCTGACTTTATATCCTCAAAAGTTTGACTCTTTATCCTCAATATTTTGACTTCCTATCTGAAATTTTTGACTTTATTCTCAATAATTTTGACTTAATTTCTCCTAATTTTGCATTTATATAAATTTTTTTTGACTTAATTGGTTTATGATTTTTCCTTTCCCCTCAAAATTTTGACTTTTTATTCTCAATAATTTGACTTTCTATCCAAATTTTTGACTTAATTTCTCATGATTTTGCATTTATCTCAAAATTTTGACTTAATATGCTTCTGATTTTTACTTGTCCCCTCGAAATTTTGACATTTTTTCCTGACAATTTTGACCATCTCAAAATTTGACTATTTTCTCACAATTAGAATAAACAAATATCAAAATGTTGACTTTATCTTATAATTCTGACTTATTATCCTCAAAATTTTGACTTTTTATTCTCAATAATTTGACTTCCTATCTGAAATTTTGACTTTTCAACTCAAAATTTGACTTTATTTCTCGAATTTTTGACTTTATATCAATTTTTTTTAACTTATTTGGCTTATGATTTTTACTTTTCCCTCAAAATTTTGACATTTTACTCTCAATAATTTGACTTTCTATCTGAAATTTTGACTTTTCCATCCAAAATTTTGACTTAATTTCTCATATTTTTGCATTTATCTCAAAATTTTGACTTAATATGCTTATGCTTTTTACTTTTCCCCTCAAAATTTTGACATTTTTTCCTGATCATTTTGACTAATTCAAATTTTACTGTATTTTCTCAAAATTTGAATATACAAATATCAAAATGTTGACATTATCTTATAATTCTGGCTTTTTATATTAGAATTCTGACTTTGTATTCCGATCTAATGACTTTCTATCCCAAAATGTTTACGTTTTGATTCAACATTTTGACTTTGTATCTCAGAATTCTGACTTCTCATCTAAAATTGTTGACTTTTTATCCCAAATCTTGACTTAATATGCGTTGTGCCTCGTGCATGCTTAACATCTCGACAAGTTGGTGCATCAGGATAATTCCAGTAGCTCAGTGCAGCACATTACTATAAATATCAGTGGTTTATAGAACAAGCTGAGAAAACCCAATACATTTTGGGAAATTTTATAAAATTCCACAGGACATAATTATACCACCAAAAAAGGACATCTGTAAAGAAAAAAATAATAAATCAATCCATCTAGGAGCATTTTTGTTTGCCTCAGAGGGCTGCCTTGATTTGGGGTGTACTGCTACATTAGAAAAGGCCAATAACACAGACACCTAAACATGTCTCAGTCCTGGAAATCTTCACTTAGTTCTTCCAAAGCTCAAAGATTCCCAAGTTGTTCCTCATAAATCCACGAGAGCAGCACCTGAAAAAAGGTAATCTATCTGCTCATCTGCCCTTGGTATGCACCTGCTGGAGGGTAGGCAGCAAGTTTCAGTTCACAGACCATAAAACTCTTCTTAAGTTGTCTCTACCTGCCTTTCAAGCACACTGAATAAGAGAACTCAACACCACGCTTTCCCTCCAGAGATTTCTCACTCATTAGAAAGCAATCATCTCTGTTGTATTTAAGTCGTTTGCACTTGGCAGAGCGTCATCCATGCAGTTTGTTTTGATACAGATTGGCTTAATTTCTTTCTTGGAATGCCCTGAAAATGCGTACCTAATCACCAGATAAATACTCAGCATTTTATTCCCTCTTTGAGGACACTACAGCGCCTGCAGAAAGAGGCCTCAGCTCTGTTTAACAATGTGTAAAGTCAGTGTAGGTGAAGAATTTACGGTGCGTGTGTGTGTATGTGTGTGAGTGTGTTTGCATGTAGTGATTCACGTAGCTGCCGCCCCCTCTCAGGGCCTCTCTTCCCTCCTCGTTCTACATGGTGCTGAGTTACTGTCCTGTTAATGTGAGAGTGGAAAAGACCGAGAGGATGGAGGCTGAAACATGATACACTCACCCACATACCCCGGGTCAAACACACACAAACACACAAAGCTGGAGTACATGCTTGACTTTTGTAGACACTGAGCTGATTCGAAGGCTCATACGGTTGACTGTGTGTGAAGGTGGACAACATGTCTCCACCACCTCCAACTGCACAAGAATGGAGTCAGAACACCCCCGGCCCCTAAAACCAAGGCATGTACAGAAGCAGAAACTTGTGGAGTTTGGAGCTTAAAGTGCAAAACACACATTTAACTCACAAAATATGGGAAACTTTTGGTTTTTTAAAGCAGAGTCTTGTAGAACGCTCAACGACTCTTGTGTTCATAATTGCTGGGTTTCCTTTTGGGTGCAAAAAGTCCCACAGTAGCCTCATCTGTCAACACAGATGTCATCTTGGTATATCTCCCCTTTTATCGCACAAAAAACAATTACTTTTAGAAAAATTATCACATGGGCACAAATTAAAATAAGAGTTAAACAAGGAAAGTGAAACACCACTTGGCTAAAATGTCTTGAATTCATTCATTTGTATCAAGTTTTACAGCATATTCTGCATCCAGCCAGATCCTTTGGCTTCACTTCAGCAGAGCTGGCGTGTCATCCATCATTTCATGCAGTCTGTGGCGCATAAAAACATGAAAACACACGGACCATCAGTCCAACTTTGCTGCCAAGAATTAAACAGCTTTTCTTTTTCAGCTCAAAAAAAGGAAGAAAACCTCAGCCTGCCAGGAGGAGAAGAAGTCCAGACAACCACCCTGCTAACTCTGGGGATTCAAGTGGACAAGGAGTGAGAGGGGTGCTGGCAGAAAAGCCTCAATGTTTCACCCGGCACAGCAAAGATTAATAGAAGGAATACAGAGAGGAGTAACAGAGCAGTGGGAACTCCTTACAGGTTTATATTCAACCTGTGTTTGTCTTTGGAGTGTGCCCCTGTGTGTGTGTGTGTGTCACAGAGACCCACCTATGGAAGCAGCTCTCCTGGCCTCCTTCACCACTTCCTCATCCTGTTCCAACAGTCAGTCAGCAACTTACTCTCTGGCCTCCACCTCTCCTCTGCTTCGCCCACATTCCTCAACCCCCCCCCCTCCTCTCTCTCTTCACAACCTCTACCTTTTTATCTTATCTCTTCTGTCGTCAGCCTCCCTCTCCTCCATCTCCTGCTTTTCTACCGTCTCCCCTCAGAGAGTCCCCTTTCTTTATTTTGATCCTTTGTCCTTTTACTCCTGAATTCTTTGATTTCCTCTCTCCCCACCCAGACAACTCCTGTGTGCTTTTATCTTCCTCTGACCGCTCCTCGTGTCAGTCCACCCGTGCCCGTGTGTCAGTGATGTGCTGTAAACAGAGATGTTGGCCCGAGGCTGGAGAACTTTTACAGGAGAGGCTGTGACAACCAGACCTCACCTGGGGCAGGAAACCAGGACACATCAAAGGGAAGGGACATAAAAAGAACAACAGGGACGCACCAGATCAAATATCAGCTTCTGAATTCTATAGAATTATTTAACTATAGGTAAACCTTCAAAACATCCAATTGAGACTGTCTCCGTTTAGAGGTTACGTTTTTATGCCTTTATCAAATCTGCTATTAACTCCCTTATCAATTCCTCCTTTGAATTTTCTGTGTACAAAAAGTAGATTTAAATATTTTCTGCGTCAATAACATTTTATTGAGTTTATACGTAAATAAATATGAAAATAGATATTAAATATTGGTTTAGATATCTCTGGAAATGAATGAATAAAAAAAAAAAAAGCACAGTTTTGTTGAATTTATAGGCTGAAGTAGGCCACCTGACAATGCTTTGAGTTGTTTGAAACCTTGAGCTTGCCGTAGATATGCTAAAGTCAGCCAACTGTGCACTTCCTGCTTGGAAAACATTTACCTGTTAGTAATTTGACATTTTTGAGTTTTCAGTATTGTTCGCAAAAAGTTATTCTTGTAGCTTCTGTGACAAACGTTGAAATTCCATGTTAAAACCGAAGTTATATCGATGTATGCTAAGTGCTAGCATATCAATGCAATTTCCTGTATACATTAGCATCAAGCTACTATTATGTGTTCTACATCTTTTTTTTGGCACATTTGGAGATGTGCAACATGTTGAATGTTTTAAACGTTTGTTAACTTTTATAGCTTCTTCAGTAAAACTTCAAGTAGAAAAATCCTGAATTAGAGTTTTCTTGGGGACTATCATTTATCTCATTGGTTCCCAAACTGGGGGTCGGGACCCTTTTAGGGGTCGCGAGACAGTGATAGGGGGTCGTGAAATGTGTCCCAAAATCAAAAACTATGAACAATTCCACATTTAATCCATTTTTGTAAGAATAAAAACAACAATAAGGGTTAAGGATAGCATAAAATGATGCAAACAGAATTATTTAATCTGTTTTCTTCTTTTCTTTGTTAAAGATCGACTCAGTGAACACAGCCAAGTGCACATTAGTTGGTAAATTCTCTACTGATTAGCTAAAATTAAGTATCCTCGGGGGTCTTTTTGTTCGTTTTCGTCCGTTTCTGAATTGGCCCATTAGTGTTGTACCACAGCAGGAGGTCGCCAGTCTCCAACGCTGCTGTTTTAGGGGTCACAGGCTGAAAAGTTTGGGAACTACTGATTTATCTGTTAAGCTAAGCTAGCTGGTGCAGAATAGTCGATGTAAGGTCCACCCGCTCAGGTCTAATGTAAAGAATGGATAAAAATAAAGGCTAATGATGTTGATGGTTTGAACCATTTCTTATTGATTCCTAACAGGAACTGGTTCTCGACCCCCCCTATTAAACAATGACTCAACAGAAATTTAACATGCAAATTTTCTCAACTCTCTTCCTGACATTGTCTTGCTTGTTTACAGGTTTCTCGCATCATTACCAAAATTATCAATCTTCCTCTGTATCTTGACCGACTGGTTTCCCAGAGAGAAGCATCAAGACTCCTCCTGGCATCCTTTAACTGCCCTTCATGAATACACACCGCCCCTTTTCCCCACCTTCAAGAGGAGTCAAACGCCATAAAAGAGTTGGCAAACATGCAACACAGAGAGAACACAGGGTTCAGGAGCATTACTGTGGGAAACCCAGCTCTACAGCAAACAATGCAGGGAATAAATCTACGCCATTCAAACACTTTCAATGTGATCTCATCAATTTCAGTAAAACTGCAAATCCCACAATGCAGTGACACTGATAGAAGAATGTCAATCTGTATGAACGCCAGTAAAACCAGACGGTGAAGGACTTGGAGGTAGCGATCATAAAACATCTGCATGAAGTGATCATTAATCAGACGGAGGTATTCAGACTCTCAGCTCCTCCATGATGTTCTGCCAGAGCAGAGCTGCAGATGTTCAGCTCTTCTTAGCCAGTAAACACAGGTGTCAGGGTACAGACGGGTGGGATCGTGACCTCGTAAATGTTAGCAGACATTTGACCTCCACGTGAAAAACGTCTAGCCCTGGTGGATTACTGGCTGAATGGTGCCTAATCCTAGCAGGCTTAAATTAAACAGGTTTATTTCAGGTCACATGAGGAGAAACAGGAGCACGGTGGAAAAACCTGGCTGGTGGAGATTTTCTCATTTTAATGTAAATAAAAAAAAGATGATTTAATAGGTGTCTAATGACCTCAAATAATGTTACTCCACCTTCTCAAAACAGCTCTGTTGAGCAGTTTATTGCAGTAGAGTTGTGTTAGCGTCTTGGCTGAGTTTGAGATAACTGTCAAGTGACTCAGTTTAGTGCTGATATTTACAAGTACCTGTTAACTTTGACATATTAGTGAACAATAGTAACTCCACCAGAGACAGTGGGAACCACTTTCAGCTGTAGAGTCTCATGTCTCACATCGTCCCACTTCAGAGACTTAAGTTATTTCACATCCCATCAAACTATTACTAAATCGGATAACATTCTGAGCTGGGCAATCAATTATAAATCAGATTCAATCTCAATATGGCCTGTTGCAAAACTCTAATCACAGACCGTGCAGTATTTCTTTGACCTCAGTTACATTTTTGCAGTAGATGATTTATGCACTACACCAGTGTTACTCAACAACGTTCAACCAAAGAGCCATGGCTTCCTTGCAGGAGCAACTATTTAAGTGGTGAAAAATGATAAAAACAGCAGGAGGTGGCAATAAATATAAGTTTAAGCTGTCTAAAATGGTCAGAAAGCAGCAAAAACAGGTCAGGAAGTAGCAAACCTTTTCAAGGGCCTGGCATTTCCATTTGAAATATCCCTTATTTATTGATCTTCTACAATATTCTAATTTTCCGAGACACTTAATTTAAGTTTTTTAATATCTGAAAGCCATAATCATCAACATTTCAAGAAATTACAGACAGAGCTATTTTAGATTAGTGATTATTTTGTCCCAAGACACAGGACGTCATTCTGTCAGTCTGTTCTTTCAGTTAAAGGAGCAAAACTTTGGAACTCTCTTCCCATTAATCTAAAACTGGAAACTGACAGTGATTCTTTTAACAAAGGACTCAAACAATGTTTCAAATAAAAACGATATTGCTCACATGAATGATTTGTTGGGATGATTGTTTTATTGTACTGCCTTTGCTTGACAAAATGTTTATGTATTTAATTTGTAAAAACTGCTTTTATTATTTCTGTAATGTTATAAAACACTTTTTTTGTTGTTTTTTTCTTCCCTTATTCTTCTTTCTTCCTTTTCTTCTCTACTTTCTCTCACTATTTCAACTACTTTGTCATTTCAAAAGCCTCCTGTGGGCTAAGATACTCAAACAAAGCATCTGGTTTGTCCAATGTTATTGTGATGTCCACATCAAATAAACAATAAACAAATAAAATTAAGGCTTGAAATAATTCACCGTGTATAACGAGTCTATATAATATCTGGGTTTCACTTCATGAAATGAGTGAACAAAAATATTAAACTTTTTCTACATTTTATTTAAATTTTGAAATATACCTGTTTTTGTGAAGTTTCTTTTGTATTTTTTTTTAACAAAATCCTTATTCTCTTCCTCATGCATGTGTTTTATTTTTTCAAAAAGAGAATTAAAAAATTCCATCATCCTCATAAAGAAATTGATGTCATCAACACAAAAGATGGGGGACCTAAAAATGATGGCACAATACATTGCAATTGCAGTATAGGGGAAAGTAATCACAATTAGATTTTTACTTCAAATTCTTTAGCCCTACACACAAAAGATAAACCTGGATGTTGGTTGTGTTTTCTGATTTACCATCGTGATTTGCACTTCAGGACCTCAGAGTACATCACCCGTTTCATCCTCTCCATCTGGAGTTTCTTTTCTCTCATCTCTGAGCTCTTGATGATAAAGTTACTAAGTTTGGCACATGTAGCCATGTCAGAATGTAATATTTTTTTTCATTTTTTAATTCTTGGCTTATGAGCATAATCTTTACTCTTCTGGCTGTCTACTTTCTTGTGTGTACACCTGTTTATGATCCTCTGATAAGCACTGCACACAAGCACGTTGTAAGGGTAATGGCCGGCTGGGTACGAGAGAATAAAATAGATCTGCCTGTGCAGGCCGCCCAAGGACAGTGTTAGCAGCTTCTGTGATATATTTCAACTCAGTGTTGTGACTGGCCACCAGCCCTAAATCTGACCAGCCCACCTGGAACTGTCCAAATCCTCCCAACTAACCACTCCACAGCTGGACTCCACCCAGCAGCAGCAGCACAGCACAGCACTGTAGCCAAGACCAGAAACCATTGTCCCTCCAAGCAATAGACAAGAAGTCAAGACAAAGCAAATAAAGTGTGATGAGTGAAATATGACTACGTCTTATGAATCCTCCACTACAACTCTGATTCTTGCCAAACATTCAACTTCCTGATTGAATGATTCTTATTCAGTATAATGAAATCAAAACTCATTCTAACTTCTTAATGTCTGAGCAAGATTTCCAGCTGTTTATCAGCACAACGCATCAAAGTCATCTAAAACACACTATGTCCAATTGTCTTTGAGTTGATGAAATGTCAACTCGACACTTAGCTAACTGACTTTTATCTTGATAATGTTGAATTTATGTCAGAATTATCTAGATAAACGCCAGTTAGCTAACTCTTTTTGATGTGATGCTCATCTAAGTTGAGCTGATATTAGCTGATAGCTCAGACCTTCTATCTAACTGGCAAATCTTAATGCCACTGTCTGTATTTGTCTTTGCTGTTGCTCTCCCTGCATTATTTTTCCATTTATTTTAACTAATTGACTGCAAGCCCTTTCAGAGCATCCTAACAGATCTCTCAAGACCTCCGAAATACTATGTTCTATGGTTGTGTAGGAGATGCCAAAAGAAATAGTACACTCCCTTCTTTGATCATGAATAAAAGTTTGTTTCTATCTTTTTTCATTCTTCAGTAATGGGCAGTTGAAAAAAGGCTGTTTTCACTAAAACCAATCATTCTTGACCAAAAAACAAAGAACACAAGCTTTGATTACGTTGTAGCGTTCATCTCGGAAGCTCCGCCCTTTGATCCTCTACATTATCTCCGTTGTCTTTTATCACAATTGCAACAAGTACCCTATTTGAGTGTTAACTGCAACATCTGCCATTGTCTATGCGTCATCTCTTCTCATAATATTTGCTTATCTCTCATCTAAAGAGAGCACTACCAACACCTACAGGGGTCAGTTTGTTAGTACACCAGATTTTAAGCTGGATATTGATGGATACGCTCCACTTGACTCTCCCCTAGTCCACCTTTTGAAGCATAAATGTTGTTGTCTATAGACATAAATGGCAGTCAATGGTAGTAATTGAATTTGTGTTACAAGACTGGTGTTATAAGTCAATGGCAGCCAATGAGTTAACCTATGCAGATGAGGTGTGTGTTCCCTTTCTCAGACCTTCCACACAGAAGGAATGGCAAGAAGCTCTCAGAGCAGTGCAGTAACACATACAGTTCTTTCACTTTTTATTTAGTATATAAGAGTAGAGGGAACTTCTGGCCTTGTTGGAGGTCTGAACTCCTTAAATGCCATTCTTATTGAGTCACATTGAGTCACTGAGAAATATCAAACCATGGGAACCACAACCCCCAACGCCTTGCACATCATCACAGTCCACCATACACTTCTGATTTAGGAGTAAATTCACCCTCAGCTCCACTTTCTGAACCATTTTCCTCTGAAGCTGAGGGACGGCGTAGATAATGCATTTCCTCTGGGTCTGTGAGAGAGCAAAATTAATTTTAGAATTTGGAAAGAAGAGAATGACTCATGAGCTTGCTGTAATCCTGTTTTCAATTACAGGCACTGAAGAATTTTCTTTTCTTGCTTGCAGCAGCATCAGGTTACTTTGCTTTCGGTAAATATGGCCAGAAGTCTCTGATACCATGGAAAGAGGAGGCGGGCAACAATGGCGAAGAAGACAAAGAAGTAACAAATCTATGTAGGGGAATAAGGTGTTGTGAAAAGAAGTTTGAAGGTGGGAGATGAGTTGTAAAAAGTGGAATATGTAGTAGAGAGAGTTTGGAAGTTAAATCAGGAAAAGACGAGGGAGCGAGCCATCGAAGGATTGAAGGAGGAGGGGAGGAAATGGTAGAAAAAAAACAGAAAAACTCTCCTGATTTACTCCTCAGAGAGTCTCCAAACAGAAATGGAGATCCAGCAGAAACCAGATAAAACCATCCCTTTTTTTGACTCACAATAAAACTGAGAGGAACTCTGAAGAGCTTTGTGACCGTGTTGTCTATGTTTAGTGAGATGTGGTTTTGAACCGCCGAGCCGTGCCTCAGCTGTCCGGGGTGTTGATCTTGACAGCGTGGCGAGGAGGTCAGAGGTCACGTTCCCACTTTAGGTTGGTGAAGAGGAGCGCTGAAGTCTGTCTGCTGGTGACAAACCAGTGATTTGATCTTTAACCTTACTAAGTCACAAGAGAGGAATCTGTAGAGAGAAAAGGATCGGACACTTGGAAGAAGAGAGGAGTGGGTCAAAGTTTGGAATGAAACCTATTTAGTGTGTATTTCTTCGGCTAAATTATCAATATAAGCTGTAGTGTATCAATAACTATAATGCACAGATCCAAGTAACGATACCAATACAGGCAGATTAATAGATTCCTGAGTTTCTGTTCACATGGTAACTACACTGCCTGTCCAAAAAAATAATCACTAACTGGGTTTAACTAAACAAATAGGTACAAGCCTCCTATTGGATAATTACTGCATGAGTCATTATCTTTCAGCTGGAAACAAGTTATTTAACTCCAGCTGATGAAATGAGTAACTTCTCATTCTTTAACCGTTGAGAAAGACACATTGAGATTGATGCAGAGACTGGGGCTGAACAATTTTAGAAAAATATCTAATTGCGATTTTTCTGGCGGATGTTGCGATTTTAATTCAATACCTGATTTTCTTCAAATCAAGCTTCAGTGGAGTTTTCACAATGTACAGTAACATTTACAAACTTGACAGAAAATTACATCCAAAGCTTTTACTCCAATGTAAGGATGAAAACTGAAGGTAAGAATTGTTGGGGCGCAGATGGCCTAGTGGATGTGGCCGCGCACCATGAGGCTTGCCCTCGAGCGGGTGGCCTGGGTTCGATTCCAACCTGTGGCCTGTTTCCTGCACTTCATTCCCCACTCTCTCCCCTTTCCTGCTCTATCCACTGTCCTCCTCTATCCATCTAATTTTAGATTAAAAGGTCAATATTTTAAGATAAAAAGTGGAAATTTTGAGATGTGAAGACAAAATTCTGAGGGAAAAGTCAAAATTTTGAGATAAGAGTCCAAATTTAAACAAATCTATTTAACATTAAGTGAAAAAAAAGTCCAAACTTTTACATTTAAGGTCAAAATTTTGAGATAAAACGTCAACATTTTGAAATAAAGGCAATATTTGAAATAAAAAGTAGAAAGTCAAAATTCTAAATCAAAATTAGGAGAAATAAAGACATTATTAGATAAAAGGCAAATTTTTTTTTTTTTTTTAAAAAGATCAAATTACTGACCTTAAAATACAATTCCTTTTCTA
The DNA here is from genome assembly GCA_008086565.1 of Thalassoma bifasciatum. NCBI lineage: Eukaryota > Metazoa > Chordata > Actinopteri > Labriformes > Labridae > Thalassoma > Thalassoma bifasciatum. The sequence goes on from RPOG01002705.1 coordinate 51,524, forward strand.
AACTGGATTTTTTTTAAATGTATTTTTAATTATAACGACTGAAAAATAAAAAGAGCTGTCTTTGACTCTTAAACTTTAAAAATGATATAGTGCTAAATATTCTTAATCGTGTTAAGTGAAAAAAGATGAAATACAAAACCGTTTAAAAAAGACTAAGTTTAAAAAGCTATAATTAAAAAAAATTCAAAACAAAATTCAACAGGAAAAAAGGATCTTTCCCAACAATTTTACACTCAAAGGATGTGTGTGTGAAACAAGTGACAACTGATCCTGGGTCAGTCAGGAGCAAAAAAATTGCAGCTTTGACGATCACACGATCATGATGTCTGAAATTGAGATTTCGATCAGAAAACGATAAATTGATCAGCCCTAGCAGAAACTACTAAATTGGATTAAGAACTGTCCAATGCCTTTTTAAAAACTGGAAGAATGGAGGGGAACCATTGTCTTCCAGGAAGGAATGTAGTTGGAAAAAAATCCTGTAATGATGCACCCATCATGCCTAGTGCCTACTGTACAAGCCTGTGGGGGCAGTGCTATGATCTGAGGTTGCTGCAGGTGCTCAGGTCTAGGTCAAGCAACATTCCCAAAGAATGAGGTCAGCTGACTACCTGAATATACTGAATGACCAGGTTATTCCATTAATTTTTTTTTTTTAATTCCCTAATGGCAGGGGCATATTCCAAGATGACAATGGGGCTCAAATAGTGAAAGAGTGGTACAGGGAGCATAAACATTTTTTCACACATAGATTGGCAACCACAGAGTCCAGACCTGAACCCCATTGAGAATCTTTGGGATGTTCAGGAGAAGACTTTGTGCAGTGAATGTGTGCTGTAGTCAAAGCCTAAACTGGTGCAACCAAATATTAGAGTGGATTTTTTTTTCTTTTTTGTGTGTGTGTATTTGCTCAGACTACAATACTAACACAGCCATGATGCAGGGTAACCAAATCTTACACCAGGACTCCTTTATTTCCTTCAGAGTAAACACTATTTAAAAGTGATGTTTTTGTGGCTCCGTGCTCTACAGCTCGACGTGGCATTCGTTTTATAACATCCCTCTCTGTCTCTGCTGCTCCATGTCAAACACACACATTAGAGGACTAATCCACTAAATGGGTCGTTTGCATATTTGCTTCGGTCTAAAATCTTTTTATGGTCCTCTTTAAAAACATCTGCTCTTCTTCTCCTTATTTACATTCCCAGACCGGACAAAAGAGGTTTGTCGTCTTGTCTCATCTTCTTTTGGCTACTTTTTTTTTTGTTTTTTTCCCGTGGTGACCCAGATGCTTCTTCAGGAGTGCGTTGGCTGCTGTGATTTGTTTTTCTCACTGTGACAAAATCAGACAAGTTTCTGCAAGTGTATTTTTGGATACAGAGAAGGAGATCGTGATAGAGCGCTGCTAAGTTGAAAAAAAAATCTGGGGATATTTGATTGCACTGATCCCGGTTTCCAAGCGGCCCTCCAGCACAGAATCAATTAGATATCCCAGACCACAAGGGTTTGGGATGGACCCAAGGGAGGGACATAAACATGCATGTACACACACCCAAACGCTACTTTCCCACCCTCTGACAGTGAATCCTTTAATAAAAGGAGGAAATTGGAGTGGTGGCAGAGCAAACAGGCTCTGTTGTGTTTTGAGACAGTGTTTGTGCACTGTGAGGCTAAGTTCCCAGAGCCCTCATCCCTTAGATTTTTGCCGTAACGTGACCTTTTGACCCTGCAGGGTGCAACTCGCACGTCATGTCACCTAGAAACTGGATACTGTGTGCATGTGCTTTAGGGCTGGACGATTTTAGAAAAACATCTAATTGCGATTTTTCTGGCAGTTATTGCAATTCACAATTTTCTTCAAATCAAGCTTCAGTAAAGTTTTCACAATGTACAGTAACATTTATGAACTTGGCAGAAAATTACACCAGACCAGTGTTGAGCAGTAATGAGTTTCTAAAATAATATTATTTTTTACCAGTAATAAGTAGAATAACGAACTATTCTTAAACACCAGTAATAATATTACAGTTACTCACCCAAAAAGTGACTCCTTACTCGTTATTCCTTAACATTGTTATCGATACTTTTAATGTCATTATGTTTGTCTGCCGAGCAGCGAGGTAGTGTAAGTCGTGGTTGCCAGGTTTGCAGTTTTCCAGCATCTTTAGGCTTTGCTGCGGGTAGTTTCTAGGCCAACGGGCTTGTTTTTACCATCGTTGTCGTACATAACTGGCAACCCTGGCAAGCTTGAAAGATGGAGCAGTAAATATGTATTTTTAACGGCTGGAAATGTGCTCATTGTGTAGGTTTGTGGAGAGGAAATACGACAGGATCGTATCAAATGTAAGTTGTGTCTCTTTACTATGTCTCTTTCAACTTAGATCAACTTCCACTGGATTTAAAAAACTTTATCTCTCGTTCTCAGATGTGTATTTCATGCAACCTGTTACTCAGATGGGTTCACAGGCTGTAGAAAATAATGCACCTAAAATTCCACTCCTGACACCTGAGGTCATGTGCAAACTCAGATTCACAAGGAGAAAAAAAAATATTAATACTACATGTTATTCATAAGACACGTTTTGTCACCAAGAAATCCCTAAGTGCCACAAGAGCTTAGTAAAAAATTAAATAAATGAACAGGTTGGCAAAAAGCAGGTGAAAATAAGTTAAAAATCTTAGTCGAGTATCCAGGTAATACAGGATATTTTGCTGGTAGAGATATCACAAGAAAAAAAAAACCCTCAAACATAATAAATGTTAAAATTATGGAATGGAGAAGCAGCAAACAGTTCGAGCATCTTGTTCTTTTCCCTCTCCTATAAAAAGACACAATCATCAAATTGGTGTTTAAATAAAAGTAATGTAATTAGGAACGTAACATATAGCTTTTGGCAGGGAGTAACAAGTTACGTAACAATATAACTTTTTAAAAGAGTAACGAGTAATAGGTAATTTACTACTTTTTTCAGCAACAGGTCCAACACTGCATCACATCATCAAAACATCAAAAGCTTTTACTCTAATCCAAGGATGAAAACTGAAGGTAAGAACTGTTTCCAAATGTATGAATATATAAAATAAAAATATGCATGTAGATTCTTTAAAGTCCTTCATCAACAGCAGTTATAACAACTAATGAACAAAAAGAGCTATCTTTGACTCTTCACTTTTAAAAATAATGTAGAGCAAAATATCATTAATTTTGTTGAGTTAAAAAAAAAAGATAATTTAAGTACAGAGCAATTAAAATATGAAGTTAAATAAGTAAAAATAATTTTAAAAAAGTTCGACAATCCCAAGGGAAAAAGGATCTTGCCTGACAGTTTACACTCAAGGCACATGTGTGTGTCAGTCAGGAGTGCAGAAAAAAAAACAAAACAATTGCAGTTTTGGCGATCACATGATCACTATGTCTGAAATTGTGATTTGGATCTGAAAACGATAAATCGTTCAGCCCTTTGTGTTTGTTTGGTTTATCCTATACCTGACATTATAAATCATTATACTGTGATTTACTGCATCATATTTCCTCACAGACACAGATATGTCGCTACTTCTTACCTTCTCTATAAACTCCTGATACTCTGAGTCTCTGAGGCTGATGCTGATGCCTGTTTGAGTGCTCTCTGCATCTAGAGTTACTTTGCAGACATTTAAGAAATGTTTCTAAATTGCAGTAAATGACAGTAGAAGCCCACAGGTTGGTCTAGACTGCCAGAGGAATGTGTTCAGTCTCCACATGCACTGGTGCACAACAGAGCTGTTGTCTTTCTAGGCTCTTCCTCTGCCCGTCTCATCAACCAACCAACACCACGGAAAAATCCTTCAACTGCAACAAAGCATTTGTACGTTTTTACTCCATGTTTCACGGAAACAACAGCTCACCTCACCTCACTGACCTCCTCATCAATCTCATTTATTTATTCCATGGAAGCGATTCTTCATCTTTACCACATTCCTCATTGCAGCAGAATGAATTTTTAAGCCTTGAAACAATATTCAATCCCAAAGTCCCTAAACATTAACCCCAAAGTGTGTTTACACAAAAGCCAAATGAATCAGGAAGTTGACAATTTTCTGAGGCGATGTTCTCCACAGAGAGGCTGAAAAATGGGTTATCCAGCTATTATCTGATAGCCGCTCACTGACAGGGGCTGCTGAGAGTCATAATCTAGGCTGTGAGAGCCAGCTAACTGCTGCAGAGACTGTAGAGGGTATCTGAACTCATCTAGACGAGTGCAGGTCAAAGTGTATCAGGGAAAAGGTCGACTGTCAGCGAGTGTGAGTCCAGAGCAGCAGCTCAGGACTGGTTCAGGAATCTGACCTGTGTCTGTTCACATGCTTCACATCATCCAAATACTCCAACAGGGGCTTTGGGGAAAACTTTCATGATGGTTTTGATTAAAATTAAGCTTTACAGACAATTTTTTGTGAGGAAAAAGCTCTGAATTGCTCTCTGAAAACATGCAAGAAACACAGTCTCACTATTATCACACACCAGTTACTGAGGAGGCACTATGACACACAAAGATGGCAATCAACACATTGGAATGGCTGACTACACCGTGTCCACCTGTCAGTCTAACTGTGCAGATTATAGCGCAACGCTGGACCTAATTATAACCAATACCGTTTTTTTTTTTATATATACATTGTCAGGAATTTTGAACTGAGGTATAGGGGCTGAACCCATTTTTTCTTACCAGGCTGTGAGGTGAAAATAGGGATGTGTACAGGATTCTGTACTTTGATGGGTACTGACTGAATTTTGTCAGTATAACCAAGCATTTATTCACATAAAATCAACAGTGCCAAGTTTTAGCACCAAAATGCATCCTTGGGACTGTGAGGGAATAGAAGAGTAGGAGATTTCCCAGGTGGGATGCTGACTTAGAGGCGTTCAGTCATATGCCCGCAGATGGTAGCTTCGCATGGAGAATGTAAAGCTGGCTTTTAATTTGTGTATTATTACAAAAAAAAAAAAAAAACCTGCGTAGTGGTATTAATGCTGAAATGCTGAGCATCAGCTCTGCTCCAATAGAGCAATGATGATGTTAAGATAGAGTTGTGGCTTCGCATTTCAACACTGAGCCGTTTCTGCAAGACAGCGTTTCATGTTGAAATGGGGCTCAGCATTTCAGCATCCTGCATTTGCTGAAAGGAAATGTGGGCCCCTCCCTCTAGTTAATTTTAGTTAAGGGTTTTCATATTGAAGAAATTTGTAAAAAGAAAAGACTGTGATGTTACAGTAAAAACAGTTGAATGTTGTTGTGAAATAATTTTTAAAGTTTATTTATTGAGAAATAAATCTGTTAAATTGAAATATTTTGAGATTTCATTATTAAACAAGTTAATATTTATTACCACAAAAACACACAAAAGTATCGGCACTGGTACCGTATTGGTTAAATTGTGAAAGTTACCCATCCCTAGGTGACAAATCTGTCCAATTGGAAAAAAGGACATTTACTTTGGGCCTTAATGGTGCATCTTTGGTGTTTAGACTCAACCTTAAATAGACACTCTAACAAATGCAGTGTCTGCATTTCAACACTGGATACTTCCCAAAGCAGCTCACTTTAGTTAGTAGTTAGTCTAGTGAGACAGAAACATAATCATAGTTCCTAGTTTTTAACCAGAAAAGGCAGCTATGCTATTTAGATCCAATTCACTCAGTTCAAGTCATTTTGTCATATGCAGCTTCATCCAAGGTCAGAACATAAAGTTGAGGATGTAATGTCCTGTCTTCAAACAGAGCTGTTTAAAGTTCTGACTCAGAGCTACACCTGAAATTAAAATGTGAAGAGAGAGCAAGACAAGCTGCTTTGCAAATATTAAAAGACTTATGAACTACTAAGGCAAAGTCAACATGATGTAGCATGATCTGCACAGCTGTAAAAAGCTCAAACAACACAAGGGGAACAGAAGAATACAGCACAGCTACAAATGCTGACGTGCAGATTTGTAACTCTGACATCCAGACGAGTCCAAGGGCCAGAGGGATTAGGAGGCACGTTTCTGCTTTCACTTACAAAAAATTAAGGTGGTTAATCTGAGGCTGAAAATTCTGTTTGGTATTTGTCACAAATTTAGATCTCATTACTGAATCCCACCAGGTATGTATATTCCAAACAAAGGAGCTCAGAGAGAGAGAGCCTGACTGTATTTAATGAGATTAGGGTCAATCTGGGTATTCATTTTTTAGTATTAATAATGTATTTTCTAATTTTTCAGATGTGATCTTTAACAAACTGTGTAAGGAAACAAAAGAGTTGGGATACTTGAAAACACTAAGTTTCACTAAAAAGGTGGCATCACTTAATTCAGCAGCATCTAAGTGTCTCCTCTGTCAGTCTGGCTCTCTTCACATCTCAGTGTGTGATACGCAGCCTGTCACTCTGGACCTCTCCAGGCTTTAGGAGCAGTATTTATGGACTGGGACTGACCCACATACAAAGCTCTGGAGAACAATACACTCAGGAGACCAAACTTGTTGTGATTATTTGCTGAGCTCTCAAATGCCTTCAGCAGGATTTCTCTGTCCCACTGAGTTATTATTTTCTAGAATTTAATGTAGGGCCAGGCAATTCATCACAAATTAGATTAAATCACAATATGGTCTGCTGCAATATTGTAATCACAGACAGAGTAATATTTCTTTAACGTCAAATGTGTCAGAATACTAGATGCAATTTTTTGCAGTGGATGCTTTGTGCTCTCCAACGCTAAACTCAACCAAAGAGCCACACTGTTGAAAACTGCTTTTGCAAAAGAAACTATCTAAGTGGTGTTAAGTGGCAAAAATATAGAAATAAGTGAAAGATGGTGGCAAAAATGGGTAAGATGGGGAGAAAATTGGGAGAAAAAATGTCAGAAAGTAGCGAAACTTTTCAGAGGCCTGAGATTTTTTTTTAAATGTCTTTCTTTATTGATCTATCATAACATTCTAATTAATTCTACATTAACAATCACTTACATCAAAGAAAATAAAGGCTTGAAATAAGTATTTCTTTGTATATTGAGTCTGTATAGTATCAGGGTTCATGGCTCTGAAACAAGTGACCACAAATATTGAACCTTTTCATGTTTTTTTAAAAAATTTTTTTCAATTTTTTTCAATTTTTAGATGTACGCATAAATACAAACAGTTTGAATATGGAACTACAGGATTCCATTTTAGCCAGTTAAAAAAAATAAAAATGAAAACTTAAAAGTTGGCTTTGTTGAAAATTTAGTTTTCCTGTATTGAGTCAAAATTTCAAGGTAAAAAGCTGAAATTGTTAGGAGAATAGTCAAAATTTTCAAATAAAAAGTCAAAATTTTAAGACAAGTTAAATTTTACGTAAGGTAAAAAAAATATGAAATAGGTCTAAATTTTGAGACCGTTGAAATTGTGACATAAAAAGTTGAAATATGGCCTTTATATTTCAGATTTCTTCCCCAAAAAAACCCTAAAAAATCTTGACAAAGCCAGTTTTTCATGTTCAAACTGGCAGAAATGGGGTTCCATAGCAAATGGTTTCTTTTATTTATATTTTTTTAAACAAAAATTCTACTTTTCTCCCTCATGTATGTGTTTGAATTTTTAATTAATTTGAAATGAAAATGATTAGAAAAAGGATCCCATTCGATAAAGCACTTTATATAAACAAAACAAGATCAGGAACCCAAAAAGTAATTGCACAATTATAATAATCTGCACAATAATCTTGCAGTACAGGGAAAAATATGGTTCAGCCCTAATATAATACAAAAAATTCTGGGCTGGATTTGAATAAACAGTTTGTGCAAGCATTCCCCCTCACTGTTACCTTTGGGATAAGACATGCTCTTATTTTACAAATAGCAGGACTGGTGCTCAATTCTTTAGAGGAAAAACTGATTCTTTTCCCCTCTGTATGACAAATATTTCCAAATTCAAACAACAACTGAAAAATTCATGCACTTCCATGTTCATCATGTCACGCTGCATAGATGAAGCTTCATTAATTTGACGTTGCAAAACTCTGGTTACATTCCTGAAATACTTTACATTTCAAAGCTATGATGCAGAATTCCCCGATAGATGCACAATCTGACCGTGGGGACTGACAGGCTGAAAGATGAGCTGCAGTAGGTAACGGTGACCTTTTCAGCGAGCAGGCAGACACTGGTGAAAGGCCACTGTCTGTTCTCGCCTGGCAATGCAGCCGAGCACAATGGGAGTGCTTTTCAACAGCTCTGTGTGTGTGTTAGAGTGTGTGAGGCAGAGCAGAGGAGGCTGACTCACCAAAAAGGTGAAGGTTGGTGGCTGCTTTTCATCTGTTTAACAGTGTCAGAGGGCAACGGTTTGTTACGCTCGTGGAGGATAAAAAGTCTGCATGATTACAGGCTGTTATTCGATCCTATGGTATGCACATAAAGTTGCATTACGACAAATTAAGATGAGAGAAAAACAGAACTGAAGAAAGATACTTCACAGATATAAGAGCTCTGAAACACAAATTTGTGGAAAAATATCAACTTTGATTAATTTTGAAGTGTTGTGTTCGCATTTTTCCAGGGATCGAAATTTGTTGCTGAGGACTCTTTAACTGGACTTTCCAAAGGAGAAACTTAACTTTAATGATTCCCTTCAGCCTACTGACCACATGTGTGCAACTAACCTTTAACTTTGCAACACACACACACTCACACACACATATAATCTACTCGGTGTTTGTAGAAACAGCAGACCACATCCAGAGTGGATAATGTTACGAGCGAGGACACAACAATACAGAGACGTGTTTCTAAACAGTTAGAAGATAAAACATGAAGATTTGTCTATATATACACATATGTGCTTGTGTTATCCTGAGGAGCACTGATTAAAGCGTCTACTGCAGAGCACACACACACAAATTAGTGGATGTAAAGCAAAGGAAATGAAAACCCTGAGCAAAGTTAAACTTGAGCACCAAAGCTGCTACATCAGTCAAAAACACTTTTTGCAGCCAACATCTCTGAACAGCCACAAAGCATTTCAAACTTGACGCTGAGTCGCTAAAAACAACAGCACAATCCTGACACACAAACAGCTGGGCTCTTGAGTCAAATATGGAACGGTATGCAAAGATATCTATCAACTTCACTGTGAAAACAACAGATGATTCAATCCCCAAAGAAGAAAAGAAATATCCAAAGTGAAAATTTATAAAAGCTCACAACAAAAGATGACGCATCATTACTCCCCCTTCTTTCAACTGCTTTCTCACAAACACACACACACGACACCATCATTCCCTCCTGGTATTTAAAACACTCACCGTGTGAAGTGTGTGTATGAGTGTGTGAGTCGCCTCCTCTGCCAAAGTGCAGCACTCCGGATAGAGGCCAAACTCTGCTGTGGCTCTGGAAGCTCCCTGCCTGCCCCTCCCACCCGTCGGTGTCACATGACTCAGCAGAAAAGGCAACCAGACACGCCCATTTCCTTCCAACAGCCCACTTCCCTCCAACAGTGTATAAAAAAAAAAAAGTCAGCTCCTGATGTTTCCAGCTTTAGGAAAGATCCCATCAGACGGTGAAACAGTGTTTGAGAGTTTGAGTGCTGTTAGAGGAGCAGCAGAGACTGAACGAGTGTGTTTTACACCGACGTTGCCTCCAGCTTTAAGCTTGATGGATGCCTTTTTTTCTCACCTCCAGGGATAATTTACAACCCTAATTACCCGACCTGACCCTCTCATCTGCTCTTTGGACCCTGCATTCATCGCATCCCTCTCATTCCTCTCACACAAAACAAGTTCATCCCCCGAAAAACTGGGAATCCCTTTGACTTCACACCTGTTTGGTCTTTTATTTCTAGATAAGGATGGGAATAGATAGGATTTTATTGATGCCAATGCCCTTATTGATTCCACTTATAGATCCAATTCTGTACCAATCCCCTCATCAATACTTCCTGTGAATTTTCTGAGTACAAAAAGGAGCTTTACAGGTTTTCTGTATCAACATTTTATTGAGTTTATGAGTGAAAAAGGATGAAGTCGGCATGAATAAAAAAAAAAAAAATGGGTGAAAATCTTTGCATATGGTCAATGGATCTTTAATCTCTGGATGTAAAAAAATAATAAAAAGAAGTTAAAATCACACGCCGTGGTGCAGATGGCCTAGTGGATATGGCAGCGCACCATGAGGCTTGCGGTCGAGCGGGTGGCCCGGGTTTGATACCCGCCTGTGGCCTGTTTCCTGCACGTCATCCCCCACTCTCTCCCCCTTTCCTGCTCTATCCACCGTCCTCCTCTATCCAATAAAAGGCAGAAAAAAGCCCCCCCAAAAATATCTTAAAATCACATGCCGTGTGTTTTTTTCATTATGTTTTATTGACTGAAGTGGATCTCCAAGCAATGCTTTGGGGGTGTGGAACCTTGAGCTTGCCGTAGTTATGCTGATGTCAGCTATGAGCCTAAAGTAACTTTTAGAAAACATTTGCCTGTAAGTACTGACATTTAGAGTTTTCAATATTCTTTACAAAGAGTTGAAATTCTGTTTTAAAGCAAAGTTATGTAACATATGCAAACTGCTCATCTATCGATGGGATTCCCTGTATATATTAGCATCAAGCTAACTGTATGTCAAGTGTGGCACAGTAGGAAATGTGTAACATGTTGAATGTGTTGAACATGAATCTATTGTGAAAGAGTAATGAGCATTTTTTCAGTTTGTTCAGTTTTACAGCTTTTTAACCCTTTAACTACCTGAACTACTATACTGCACTACTAAAGTTAAGATACTGAGATGACACATTGAAGGTGTACAGATGTGCCTTTGTTTTGCACTTTGTCCTTTTAGTTTTTCATGCAAAATGAATGTTAAGCACAGTAGCATTTAATCAGAAGTGGAAATGATTGTGAGAAGTATTAGTTGTTTCACTTTTTTGCAAGATGAAAAGTTTACAAATGCAGTTTTTTCTTTGTCACATGCAATATTTACCTTGGTGGAAACAAAATTGCTCAATATTTTGTGGCAAAGTTACAGAAATCAAAACCGTTCAATGCCCTGGGTAGTCATGAGAAATTTCTTTCTTTCTAAATTGGCATTTTAAGTGACTTTTTCCTACTGTTTGTGGCATTTTCATGAAATTTCACATGATAATTGTAAGTGACACTTCAGCCATTGGGCAGAGGTCAACATTTCAAAAACTAAAAGGTTTGTTTCAAAAAAAAGAAAAAAAAGATTGTGGATATTACTAACCCACTGCAATAAAAAATGCTTACAAAAATGTTCCTTTTCCTTTTTTAATGGTGGGGTAGTGAAAGGGTTAAGTAGAACTTCAGGTGGAAAATTCAGAATCAGAGTTTTCTTGGGAAACTGTTATCTATTTGCTCAGCTAAGCGAGCTGAAGCATTACACTCCTGCATAATGAAAATAACTGATAAACAAAAAGGCTAATGATGTCAGTTAATTGGACCATTTCTTGTCCATTATTGACAGGAACTAGCTCTGGATTCCCATCTCTATGTTTGAGTATTAACACCACTTAAGGAGTGTTGGGTTGATTGTTTAAAAGCTGATCTATGCTCTGAATAATAAGCTGATGATATAAAGAATTTGTTTCCACCACAAAAAAGGGGAACTGATAGTTAGAGGTTGACATATAATTAGTTTTAGTAACGGGGATTCAAATGATCTCAGAGCTCATGGTTCAGGGTCAGAGTACAGACACTTATTATTTTTATTTATTATTTAGATATGACAACTAACACCTCAACTTTTATGATTCTCATAATCCTTCATTGACCTGAGACAGTCACTAATGCAGCCTTGACTCGTTTTTAAAACCTGAAAGCAAAGCGATTACTTCCACTGATGACTGTTCTTATGGCGTTAGTATATTTGTGTGATTAAAGAGGAGAAGAACAGCTGTCTCCAGCCTCACAATACGTGTAATTACACCCCAGTGCAGAGGCTCAGTACAGCCTTACAGCCACAAGAGCAGAGACACACACACACACACAGGGCAGCACCTGCACTCCTCCCCACATGATGAAGACTTCAGTGTCAGAAGAAAAACCAACAAGATGTGCTGGAAAATGGATTGGCTCTGACTCATTACATCAATTAACCGCTGAGGGAAAAAAAAAAAATCGCACATGAGTGTTGAATTCCTGCTACAGTCGGTGCAGAAAATAAACCATCTGACCAATCTGAGTCATCATTATAGGCCTGAAATCTTTACCACTACACCAACATACACTGGTAAGAACACACAACCCACCCTCAGATGTCTTCGCATGTGTGATCAGAACCAGGTTTTACCAAAAAAGGAGTTAAAACGAAGTCTTGTTATAAGTTTTACAACACAGTTTAATGGTACATTTTCCCAAACTTAGGCCCCCTCGTCTTAAAGCCGTCCAGTCCGCGCCGTCTCCTTTTTCATCTCCCTCTCTCTCCCAAAGTCCACTTTATCGCCCCATAAAAAAAAACAGACTGACAGGAGTTTCCAGGGGGTTTAAAAGATACAGCAGAGTTTTTTTTTATTCTTTTCCACCATGAGTTCTTTGAGCGGTTATTTTTTCTTTTACAATGCCTGGCACAGAAAAGTGAATGAACACGGATCAATAGCTGGCATACTGCTCATAACAAAAGCACTGTGAAAACTTTACAAGTGATCTTGAACTAGTTTCTCTTTTATATATTTGCCTTTTTTAAAAATATATCTTCCAAAGACTTTGCATCTACATATGTGGACATTACATTTCTGCCTCTCAGAACCATGATTCTTCATTCAGTGGAAAAAGCTGTGCTTCTAACACTACTAAGTGAAATTAATTGCATACTCACAACACTAATAACCAAACTTCCTGTACAAAGGCTACGTTTCGTTATGATACTTTTTAGCTCTAACTGATCCCATACATCAAGGAGAAATAAAAGCTGCACAGCAAAGACAAGAGCTCAGGTCTCAAGAGGTCAAAATGATTTCCCTGGAAATACCCAAATCCATTTATGGCTAAAAGACATAAAGTCCAAATAGCAGTATGCCGGCAAAGTTTAGCAGTGACATCTACAATTTTTTTCTTGAGGGAAATTATTTCTTGTATTGGTTTTGTAGTGATGGCAGAAACTGGTGCTGGATAGACAGGAACAAAAAGGACAGAAGATCTGGTGAGTGATAAAGCACAAGCTACAACACGGACTTAGCTGTTTGTGCTAATGTTCATTCCTGTCCACATGCAGCAGTTATTCCAAAATGATCTGTTCAAACCTGAGAGTCCGTCAATAAAATGAAGAGCCAGGTTATGTTCGCTCTGCTTGGTGAGGTTGGAGTTGGTAGATGAGCACTGGTAGGACATAACCAGGATTCACTAATTCACTCATTACATGTTATAGACATGTCTCAGAGCACCAGGCTGTGAGTAGCACTAAATGTAGCCTGGTACACAAAGTTTGCTTTTCATAAAAAGTTGTCCTGAACAAAGAAAGAAGCGTTAAAAAGACAATCTGTTCACTATTTGTTTAGTTACAAAACAATCACACACAAAAATCATGTCTTTACGACAACAGATGATTGTGTTATGGTGTTATTGTCTTACTTTCTTAAAAAAAACAAAAAAAAAACAAAAAAAAACAACGACTTTATGGGCAAAACAGTGGCAGATTATGCTGTATTTGTAAATATCAAGTTGTTATATCAAATACATCCTCAAACAATGTTGACTTTATATTAAAGGTGACATAATTCACTGAATGACACTTAATGACCACATTCATAAACATACATGAAGCCTCTGTCAACTTAATGACAGATGTGATGTCATGTTTATGACAGTGTTGTCTTATGTACACCCCTTCAAATAAAGTGTGACCAAAACCGTCTCTAGCTTGCTTCTTTCCCACTTCGTCATCTCACCTGAGCTAGTTGTTCTTTCCATCTTTGAAGCTCTTTGATTACAAAAGCTCGCCTCTTTCCATTCATGTCGTCTCTTGAGCAAACAGCGCTCAACACGTGTTGCCTTTGACACAAACAAATGAGAAATCCCAGTAGACCGACCTGAAACCAGTCCTGAGTTGACTCTGGATACACACACATAAGCGGACAGAGACGCTCACAGATGCAATAAACAGGTAAGAAATGCTTATTTGTAAGATTATAGAATGAGTTTTGTCGTTAAAGGCTTCGACTCCTTAATAAACCCTGCACACATGCAGACTGAGCCAAAGAAATCGTTTGATTGGACGTGAGTTGGCATGCTCCTCTTTTATGGAGCTGCTGCCCTTTTCACATGAAAATATCCTGTCATTTTTGAGGAGGCAGGGGCCGGGTCCACACACAGTCTGTGGCAGAGGCTGATGTTTCTGGGTCGTGCTGAGCCAAGATGGTGTCATGTATTGGCAGGCGGAGGACAGGGCTGCCTGGCTGACCCTGACAGAGTTCCACACAGCTGTCCAAGCTCTTTCATAACACAGAAACATGAGGCATACAAGTCGCATGAGTCACTGGGTGCATTATATTGAACATTTTACTCACTGGTGTTTTTCCTCTGTGAAGAGAGCAAAGCTTTTACATGTACCTGAAAGTGAAATAATTACATCAAAAGAGCCACAGGGAGGCAATATATAATGTTAAATTGATGATAGATATAAGGAAAAATCATTGAACGTATTAAATTGGATTACACTAAACTTAAAACGTCTTCCATTGCAGTGAACATGTTGACGTTTCTCATGAATACCAAAAATGAGAATGAAAATCAAGCAAAGCATCGTTTGTATGATGGTCTTGTGTTTCCCATGAGAAAGATGTGGGTGGAGACCACAGAGATTGAAACTAAATGTTTTCTTTGTGTGTTTTTTTTCAATCTGACCAGAAGAACAGTGAACCCTTCGTTCAGGGTAACAAGAGATCATAGAGTGAGTGGACCCACTTTTGTGCCTGTGGGTGTCAAATGATTTGACTTCCCTGGGAAAAGCAAAAGTATTTTCCTAGTTAACAAAAAAACAAGCAGTGTGAACTTTCTCTGCACTGAGGATGTACCTTTACAGACACAGCAGGATCAATCACAGGATACATCTGCTCTCTTCTTCACTGTCTTCCTGAGTAAACAGAGTTAACTTCGACCACAGGTGTCTGAATCAAATACCTGTGTGACAGCACCTTCTGCTGGTTGTAGGGAGAGTTGCAGCAGTGTAAGATTTGCCACAAGATTTTAACAGCAGTTACACAATCTTCCCTCTAGTTTACAGAAGATTAGCAGAGAGACACAGATTGAATGTCTTGAAAAATTTACTTCCTTGCACCAGATTTGCTATGGCGGCTATTAAATTGAGATATAAGAATCCATCCTTTACCATTTACCAAGGAAAAAAGAGCCACTTGGCTTGGACATTAAGTGAAACAAACTCTACTAGGGCTGAATGATTCATCGTTTTCTGATCAAAATCGCAATTTCAGACATCGTGATCATGTGATCGCCAAAGCTGTGATTTTTTTTTTTTTGCTCTTGACTGACCTGAGTGTGAGACTGTTGGGAAAAATCCTTTTCTCCTTGGGATAGTTGAATTTTGTTTTTCATTGTTTTGTATTTTATTTTATTTAACTTGACACAATTAAGAATATTTGCACTACATTATTTTTAAAAAATTAAGAGTCAAAGAAAGCTCTTTTTGTTTTTCAATTTTTATAACTAAAAATGCAATTTTAAAAGTCCAGTTTAGAAATAACAAGAATAGATGTTACACTTGGGGATTTGAGATAAGTCAAAATTTGACTATCTAAAAATCTTCTTTTATTTTCATTTTTTGCCTTTTATCCTATAATTTTGCATTTATTTTGTATAATTTTGACTTTTTTATATCAAAATTTCAACTTTTTATCTCAAACATCGCGTTTATTTCAAGCGTGGACTTTTTATCTTAGACTTTGGTCATCTTAAAATTTTGACCTTAAAAGAGAAATTTTGGACTTTTTTCACATTATCTTAAACTTATTTCTTAAACTCTGGAAGTTATTGACTTTTGTCTCAGAATTTTGTCTTGATTTCTAGAAATTTCCACTTTTCATATTAAAACCTTTTATCTCAAAGTCGGAAACAATTCTTACCTTCAGTTTTCATTTTCATCCTCACATTAGAGTAAAAGCTTTTGCTGTTTCAATGGTTTGATGTAGTTTTCTGTCAAGTTTGTAAATGTTACTGTACATTGTGAAAGTTTCACTTAAGTTTGATTTGAAGAAAATCGTGAATCAAATTGCAATCGCTGTATCTGCCAGAAAAATCGTAATTAGATCTTTTTCTAAAACCGTTCAGCCCTAAACTCTACTACATCTACCTGCACACTCAGGAGGTTCAAGATTTTACCCTACTGCTCTAGAAATACATGCATGTTAAATAAACCTGCAACACGTGAGCCTGGATGCTGATACAAGCAATGTTTTACTGACCAATCAAACTTTCAATGACTGAGAGCAAAGTTGTTTCAAACGCAAATTCCAAATCCAGCAAAGTTCTGAGGCTGATGCTGACTTTACAGTTTGAGAAATAAAGACCTGCATTTTTTGTATGTGTTCACTTGAAATCTATCTTTGATCAGTAAATACCATCTAATAATCAGTCACTATAACTTCTCTCTTTGTTTTTCCATGCAGACCAATATTAGCATTTCAAATTAAAATTACTCTATAACAAAAATGGAAGTGATAATAATAACTCCAGAAATATCAAACAACCTGCAGCTACTATGAGCATTGAGACACCCAAAGGCCTCTTATGATCCAGATCATACCTATCAGATCAGTCCAAACCTCTTCAGATAGATCAGAAAGTTTCCTTTAAATGGAGGCTGTCACACTCTGATGGATCTCACAAACTAATATGGACCTAATGTATTTGTTTCCGATGCCAGAAACTATTGGGGACATCTTGCCTACCTTGGACTCCTTCTTGTGTATTGTAATAAATAAAAGGATCCATCATCAGAAACAAAGCAGAAGTCTAGTAAGGAGGCAGAGCTATGAGTTTGATCCAAACAGAGGATCAGGCAGGGACAACAACTCGGGAAATGTATTGACAACTCACACTTGTGTTTTGTAGTGATTGTCTTCATTTTTGTGGTCCTGTTCTGTGCTGCTAACTCACATAGAATGTAAATATTGTTATAAATGAGACATGAGCTTGATTTTTTAAATGCTACAGTGGGCTGAGGTAGAGATGTTCCAATACCATTTTTTCCCTCCCGATACCGATTCCAATACTTGTGCTGTGGGTAACGGCCAATACAGAGAACTGATCCAATACCAGTGTGTTATATAAAAATATCATACTGTGCCTGTACGACTGTGATATGATTATCATTGTGGTAACATCTGGCTCAGGTTAAACACTTCGTAAAATATGGATACATGCAGGGAATTAAAGCCATTTATTTTAACATTTATTTTCAAATATAACAACATAGCAGTATCCAGCATGAAATATTGCCACACTGCCAACATGATTGTGCTAGTTAGCTTCGCTCCAAGTCTCATATCAACTGATGTGTCTGTTGAGTCTGTGTCACGTGATCAAGCAGGTCGCAGCACAGTGCTACTGATTGAAGAGTGAAGAAGACTGTGCCAGAGTTTAGCAGAGCTAAACATTAGATTTCCAATTTATGAAATTACATGGTATCGGTATCAGTGACTCCGGTAGTAGCCAATATCGATACTCGGTATTGGCTTCTACTACTAGTGCAGTATCGCAGCAATTTCCGATACTGGTATCAGAAAAACTCTAGGCTGAGGGTCTGCAGGCTCTCAGCAAATCTTATTTCCAATGTTGGGGCGTGATTATAGACTCATACCTAACACCTGACCTGACACGCCAGACGTACAATAAGGAGATATTTACTAGTCTGTCCAGAGAAGAGCCGCTAGCGAGTGTTTTCAGAGGCGGGACCTTACAGGAAATACAGCAGCTGGTGATTGGATGACCGTTCTGCCTGACGTACTCATCACTGACCAATCCACATCAAGCCATGGTATGATATAACAGATGTGTGACCTGACACCGGAACTGGTCAGGAAAAGCGCAAAAACTTGGTTCCTGTCATAAAGGCTTCAAGTGATGTTCTCTGTTCTGCCTTCAAAGAAGATATTGAGTCTATTTCTGATAAAACTGCAGATATAGCCACATCCACAGAGACCACTTCACATGCTGCCATTGTTTTCAAACATTCAGGTGCTTCCATAGACTGTATAAAACATGGACGTAGTCTCTGTGACGTCACCCGTCTGTTACTGCAGCTCCGTTTAGAAGCAAAACGGCAGGCACGGCCATATTGGAAATGGGACGAGTGACGAGTGCCCAAACTCACAGCCATTGGGCGCCCGTCAGTCACGTGATCTGAGCTGAGGCTCTGATTGGGTAAGCTCTCAATCTTAATATCATCCAACCGGCCGAGTTAGAAAATAATTCACCCCCCTCACAGTGTGGCAAAATAAGCCAGGCTTTAAATACGCTAATTTCGGCTCTGAAAACGGCCTTTTTTGCGTTCATGTGTACGTGACTTCCCGTAGGAACAGCAGCTTTTTAGCACTTCTGTGTTGTCTCATTTTTTCAGACCGGAGGTTGCTGCTTGGGTGCTTCCCACTGACGCCATGTCTGCAGCTCACTCACAGCACCCGCCTCTCTTCTCTGATTGGGCTGACAACTTTTCCAGCTAGTGAAGATGTTTGTCATTGGGTCTAAGCAAGATGGATCTGCAGGATTTCAGAAAATAAACAGGCAGGTTCATCTGCTCTGCAAGGTTAATAAACTCTGTTCACCTTTGACTTTGCTTTAAGTGGAAACTTTCCAGAAATCAATTTCATCCAGGCACAATCCTCCATGTGCAACTTTTTTTTGGCCTAAGTTCTTTTAATATTTGCATACCCCATCAAAAGAGGAACTTGATAAGAGACTTACACAACCTTCATCACAACATTCAGCAGCAACAACGTCCTGTAATGTTGCTTGAGCTTCAGTTGTGTTGTGAGTCTTGTAGAAAAAATACAGAGAATGCATATTTTATGTTCTCTTTAGTTTTGACACAAGCTCAGGGTTCTAAAACACCACAATGATAGAGAGTTGTTTGCTTGAGTCTATCTTAATGTTTTATTTCTCTTTGTACCTCTTTGTTCCTGGAAGTGCTGTCTATTCCTGTGATGATTACAAAGTTGGGTCTGTAAAACCATCTCCAATTAAGGGCAGGCATTCTTTGGACCTGACTACATTAAATGTTCTTTACAAATGTCGATGCCTTTACTCATTAAACTATGATTAATCACTGAGTTTGTCGTCAGCTCATTTATTTTCCTCACATCACATATTGATTATAACAATGCAATGTTACAGAAAATCAGCTGTGCATTTCTCTTTACACATAACTAAAAACTCAAACACTTCAATAGTGGAGTGAGGATTGAAGAAAACAGAAGAAGTTTCATACAAACAGTTAAATTCCTACAACCATCAGTAACTCCTCTGCGTCATAAGTTTCGTTTTCAGGGAAACGGTAACTTAAAAAGTTTTCTGTTCTCCCACAAACACAGACCCCAGATGCACCCTAACAGCAGACCAGAGCAGGTAAGAGCTCCATTTCTGCTTTCTAACTTCTTAATTCAGAGAAAACCTATTCTTATGTGATTTATGCTCAGTGTTCAAATTTTGCAAAAGTTCAACTGTTAACATTTTTCCTTTCCCGACAGTGGGAACACAAAGCACAAACACCCTGCTGGTGTTTTTGGCTGATTACTTTTTGGCCTGTGCATGATGAGTGGAACGGTTTTAACTTAAAAATCATCAACTTCATTCTGTTTATGAAACTGTGCAGTAACAGGCGGGAGAAGAGGGAAAACTGTGAAGCTCTGGTTGGTTTTCATCTTTGCTCCTCATGCTGCGTAAAAATGTGATCAAAGATAACCAACTCTGTTTACAAGTATCATGTGATGCACATAACAGGGTGTACTAAATATACAGTTGTGCCTAAAAGTTTACAACCCCTCCAGCAGAATTTTCTGATTTTTTTGGCCTTTTCTCAGAAAATATGAATGGTAACACAAAAACCTTTCACTGCAAAAACTGAAATCTAAGCAGGTCATTATGTCTTATTTTTAGTCAAATTTGTCTTAGGACAAGGACAAGACTGAATTAAAGTAATGAAATGGTGAAGAAAAGACAAAAGTTGATGCATGAAATGGCTCAGAATTCAGGATCAGAGATATTTGGGGTTAAAAATGTTTTTATAATTGTCTCATAAAGAAATGTGATTAAGTCCATTTCCTGATCTTACCATGAAAAATTATGACATATTTTTCCCAGGGTTTGGTTTGATCTCATAGGTCTGCAATAACTGCGCAAGAATGTTTGACTAAACTTGGAGAAAGTTTTTTGGTTTTTTTGTTTGTCTTTTTTTTTCCAGAAACTGCCAAAACAAAATAGTTTTAGCAGAAATGGTGCAAACAGAAGCTGAACTGTCTGACAGAAAAGAGACAGAAGAGCAGAAGGAAGATAAACAGGAGAGAGATAGAGCATGAGCTAAAGGCCAAAACAGGAACTAACTAACAAGCTAAGCTCTCATTTGTTACTTTCACTGTTAAGAAATGTGTCCGTAAAAGCCGTCGGCCCCTTGGTAATTTCCACAATAAGCTAAACAGCCCTTGGGGAAAAGTTTAGACACCCCTGGTGAAAACTTTTGGGCACAGCTGTGTATATGAAAACTATGTGTGGTAACTATCTG
Source organism: Thalassoma bifasciatum (assembly GCA_008086565.1). NCBI lineage: Eukaryota > Metazoa > Chordata > Actinopteri > Labriformes > Labridae > Thalassoma > Thalassoma bifasciatum. Next base: position 72,239 of record RPOG01002705.1, read on the forward strand.
AATGTCTTTGTAGGTCAATGATGTTGTTGATGATGAAAGGACGACATCCTTGGAAGTGTGTGGCTCTGCTCTTGGCCCTGTCCTCTGTGTCAGCGCTGAAAAAGCTGAAATCCATCGAGGATCTGAAGGAAATCAACTTTGGTCAGTCTGTACCTGCTCACAGTCTACTGCTGCTTCACTGGTTTGCTAATACCATCATCATCGATGACAACAACAGAATACGACTGACCTTTGACCCCAGCAATGGAGATTATGGTTCCCATCATTACGGCAACTATGAGGGGGTGTTGGGCCCACCACCCCAAGGACACTGGTACTACACTATTGGAAATCTCAACATCGAGTCATCAGTACAGCTTCCTGACCATGTTGTTAATCCTCCAGCTTCGTTTCATAGAGGAAACAGAGACAGGATCATAATTCGAGTCTTTGGAGAGAGGATAGAACAAGTGTTTATCACACAGCACAGGGGGCAGGCTTATGATCCTGATCATACCTATCAGATCAGCCCAAACCTCCTGAGACAGATCCAAGAGTTTCCCTACAATAGAAACTTTCCCACTCTGGTGGATCTCAGGAATCGCTATGGAGCCAACATTGATGTTTCCACTGTCAGAAACAGTTGGGGACAACTCGCCTGTCTAGGACTGTTCTTGTGTATTGTGATGGACAGGATGGTCTATTATCAGGGAAAGAACAAGAACAGAGGGTCATCCATGAAGCAGAGCCATGAGTTTAATGCAAACAGAGGGTCAAGTGGAAACAACAGCTCAGAATCCTGGACTGACAACTTATGTCTGAGGGTGTTAGTGTTTGTCTTCATCCTTGTGGTCGTGTTATGTGCTGTTAATTCACCTAAAATGCAAATAATATTTAGAAAGAGACGGACTTGATATCTTTGTATGCCACAGAGGTCTGTGAGTGTGCAGGCTGTCCATGTTTTCAATATCAATACAAGGGGAATTATGTATTAACTGAACACCTTTGACCTTTGTTTCAAACATCCAATCTAAAAATCAAATGATGTAAATTTGAATTATTTTTGTGTCATATATATATATATCATTTTTTTCAGCACATCAGTTATTATCCTTGAAATCCATAATGAAACTTTACAGTCACAGCCATAAAAAAAACTGCTTTTAGGGCCAGTGCTGCTAACTCTTGTAAAACTCTGCAACACAACCTAAATCTGAGCACCTTTATTCCGTATGGACATTTTAGAAACATTCTTAACTGCCTGTTGCAGAATGTGACTGACGTATATGAGCTCATCATTGTAGTTACTCTGGCATTTTAATTGTTTTCATGGCTGTAATTATTTTAATCATTTTAATTGTGATAATTATTCAAGTGCATGTATTCAACTGCTATTATCTGTACTCTTGTGTGGTTGTGTGTGTTTGTTTTCCTGCTTCTCCTCTGCTTAGGTCCAGGTGAGGCCACTGATTGTTTATGAGTCTCACCTAGTCCCCCCCCTCACCTCTCCTGGGAATTTTTTTTATTGATTTATCTGTGTACTTTGATTTCAAGTGGTCCATTAATAAATTTGGTTTTGTCCAAGCTAAATGTAGACATGATAAATACAGTTATTTGTCATTGATTCAAGATGGTTTCTGTTGACATATGTATTAACCAGGATCAACTTTGGTTTTAGTTTCTTTTTGTGCAGTTTGAAGTACACACCCAGAGTTAAACCCACATATTATGTTCCATTCTCAGTGTGCCAATAAAACAGGTTTATGAGTCACAAGTTCATTTTAGATTATCATTATAGTGAAAACTATAAATAAAAAGTAATCAGCTGTATTCCTTCATACAATCACATCAAAGACTCTTTGAATACTTTTCTCTCAAACGAACGCAACACTCACATTATCAAACTTCCTCATACCAGCAGTAACCTTGTTTTTCCCTTCAGTTGCGTTTCAAGAGAACAGAACACTCAGGAACTTTGTCCATTCTTGTTTAACAAAGTGAACAGTCGTCTCCGGTCAGTGGCTGAGCACAGGTAGGCTCTTTAATTTGTCGCATTATCATAATAAGAATAAAGTTGCATCTCATAATTGTTCTGGATTTGTGTAAACTAATTCACTAGTGCTCTTTTCCCTCATTTTCTCTATCTTTGGAACAAAAAGTGCAGGTTTTGTACTAAATTTATACAGTTGTGCCCAAAAGTTTACACCCCCCAGCAGAATTTTCTGATTTTTGTCCTTTTCTTAGAAAATATGAATGATAACATAAAATCCTTTCTATCACTCATGGTAAGTGGTTGGGTGAAGACATTTATTGAAAAAAAAAAAGTTTACTCTTTTTAAATCATCATGACAACAGAAAATTCAGAATGACCCTGTTAAGAAGTTTACACAACTCTGGTGGTTTTGTCCTGATAAATGCACAAAAGTGAACACAAATGTGTTTGAATGTCTCCTAAAGGTAACCATCCTCACCTGAGATCTATTTGCTTGTAATCAGTGTGTGTGTATAAAAAACGATCAGGGTCATTTTTGAAGTTTCTGTTGTCATTATGATTTAAAAAGAGTAAACACAGTTGTTTGTTAATAAATGTCTTCACCCAACCTCTAACCATGAGTGACAGAAAAGTTTTTGTGTTATCATTCATATTTTCTGAGAAAAGGCCAAAAAAAATCAGAAAATTCGGCTGGGGGGGGGGGGGCTTTTAGGCACAACTGTAACTTTACAAGATACTGTTCTTCCTACTGTCCTGATCAGCAGACAACAGTTTTGTAATCACTGTGTGACAAACGTAAAGTACTCAGTGGTAATTTCCTCAATTTCTTTGTTGAAAACAAATACTTTACTTTGCAACACATGTAGTTAGTTCTGTTGAACTTTGCAGACAATTCTGAAGTAAACTTAACTTGCAACTTGGTCTTCCTATCGTTCAGTAAATAATGCATTTTTATTTTACTGATAGGAATGAAATAGAGCCATTAATCCGTCAACATATGATGATAATGGGTAAATAATGAATAAACACAAAAGTTGGTTTCTACAAGACCAGAATACAATAAAAGCTCAGAATCTTTCAAAATGTTTTACAGGATGATGAAGATGACAGGAAGAGTCACATACTGCTGTGTGTCTCTGCTCTTTGCTGTGGCCTCTGTGTCAGCTGTTCAATATCTTGATTCTATTGATGACCTGAAGAGAGTCGTCTATGGTGGCTCTGTACCGCAGCAGAGTCTGGTGCTGCTCTACTGGTTTGCACACACTGTTGACATTTACAACACTGATGATATCAGGCTGACCTTTGACCCTGAAAATAATTATGGCTCGCATCATTTCGGCAACTATGAGGGGGTGTTGAGCCCACTACCTTATGGACATAAGTACTACACTGTTGGAAATCGCCACAAGGAAACATCAGGCGAACTTCCTAGTTATGTTCTGAACACCAGTGCTGAAAACAAGGACAGGATCGTATTTGGAGCCAGGGGGCAGACAGTGGACCGAGTTTATATCACACAGCACCAGGGGAGATCCTACGACCAAGCCAGCACCTACGAGATCACTACAAACCTCTTGCGAGAGATCAGACAGTTTCCTTTGGCAGATTACGATTACACCCTGCAGCAACTCAGGGTTCGATACAGAAGTAACGCTAATATCTCATCAATCAGAAACACATGGGCTAACCTCGTTGGCCTTGGACTGTTCTTGTACATTGTGGATGAGAGAAGGAACAACCAGATGCAAAGCGGAAGGCTTCATGGCAGGCAAAATAATAAGTCAAACTTGAACACAGGATCATCGGCTACATTCATCTCAGTTCCTATAGACACCTCAGGTCCTACACTCACCCCAGCTCGTACAATCACCTCAGGTCCTTCATACACCTCAGGTCGTACATACACCTCTGATCATACATGCACCTCAGCATCCAAAGATAACATCATGTGCTTTCTGTGCACAATTATTATTATTATTATTTTTTGCGCCATATTCTTTGTGGTAAAATCACACAAAGTCTAATTTTTACCCGTTTACATTAAGCAGTGCTCCTTATATGTTAGCATGCTCTGGGAGGCTGAGAGTCTTCAGAGTGTAAGTGTTTTTACATGGTCATAAAAAGTTGTTTTTCTCTGAATTAGTCATCAGGAAATATCAATGCCCATATTTGGAGCTGATCAGTGGTTTTTCTTCATTTTTTGGGCTTGCTTGGTATAAAATCTTCAGTCTCTGACTTGAATGAGACATTTGCTGTAAATATCTGATTATAGTATCTAAGATTTAACCTGTCTTGATGTTTTCCCTTTGACTTTTTCTGCCCTGATAAAAAAGAAAGAATACATTTTTTTTATTAGTACAGAGAATTCCTTGTCTCCTGAACCCCAAAGTTGTGTTTATGCTATTCCACATTCATTCTTCCACAAACATGTGAACTACTATTGTAGTGCTTTGTAGTTCTTCAGATCAGATATTCACTTATAAAGATTTCTACACTGCAGGATATGACCTCAAAAGTAAACTTTGCTTTAGTTTCTCGCTATAAGACAAAGATACTGTGATATGTCAAGTTTAAGAAGTAGATTAAGTTTGTAAACCGTGAGCAAGGCCTTGGACTTTATTCTGTAAATCAGTTTTCACATTGTAAAGTGTCATTGTTCTATCAAGTGATTGTTGTAATTTGTCTTGTCATACTGTTATGTTTTATGATGCCTGCTGCTGCCCTCTTGGCCAGGTCACCCTTACAAAAGAGATCCCCAACTCAATGGGTTATTTCCTGGTTAAATAAAGGTTGAATGAGAAAAAAAAATGTATTTGATCTAAGAAAAATAGCCTTCTTTGTTTGTTTTAATTCTCCGCACTGCCACTATTCATGACCAAAACCTACAGTCAATATTGATTTCTCCTCCTAATTAAACCAAACAAAGTCTTTTCTATTTTAATGATGAGTTAAAGCTTCATAGTGTGTCCTTTCACTGATTTTATACAGCTTTTAAAAAAGGGATTTTTTTTTTTCCAGTTCTGAATTTTGTGTGGTGTGAAAATCATGTCTATTAAACAATGATTTGTCAGACAGATCTGTGTCAGATGTGTGTGTGGTTTGGGAGACCCTGGCCTGAAGGACAAAAACTACTTCTGTGGAAAAAAAAACTCTGATGACCAAAGTTTACTTTGTTTAAGGACACTACTTTAATCAAAAGTCTAAGAAAATCATTGAAATAATAATTAGACTACTTCAGTTTATGGCATTAAATAAAATGACCAAGATCTGTATTTCAAATGCAATTCCTTGTCAAACCACTCACTGAGAAATTTAAACATCTTAATGCAAGTAGTTAATGACCTGTAAAAAGTCAAATCAGTTTCACATTTCACACCATAACTGCATATTTTTGGAAGCTGATCGAGAGTTTATGGAACTTAAATCTTTATTACTCCTTTTAACGAAACCCACGAAAAAATATTGCGTTATCATTTCATTTATAATATATTTATTGCATCATATTTGACACATTCGGCAGTTTTGCCAATTAATCAATTATACTACTATAAAAATAATGAAGTTTCTTTAGTTAATATGCATTCATTTCATGCAGAAAACACTTTTTTTTTTTTTTTAAAAAAGGTAACTATTTTGATGTTATTCTTACAGCAACTTCTTGAAAATCAAGCAATGATTTTCCTAACTATTTGTGAGTGGTTGATTTCATGAGGGCAGCCATTTTGAAAAGGGCCAAAATTACAACTTCAGCCGACTGTAGTGATTTGATAATCTTCAAGGTGGTAGATTACTTTTTTTTATGTTTAACAGTTTTATAAAGGAACTATTCACCATGTCACTGTGACAGAGGTTTTAAAACTTGTGTATGAAATATGATTTGGCTACACAGGGTTAAAATTGGCACCTGTTGTGATTGATAGAAAACCACAGTCACGGTGAGATCTGTAGCTTTATAAAAAGCTGGCGCCCCCTGCAGTCATGTAGCCTCCCAATACAACTATCAGCATGTGTCAATTAGTATAAGATGACCCTAATTTTTCACACTAATCCAATTTTCAGGTCATTATAGTAGTCCCACACCCTCCAGTCTTTGGTTCACACCCAGCGTCAAAGTTAAGGTTAAATTCCACACTAATGAAAGAGAATGAGTCACAGATTCACTTCACACTAAAACCTTGTTGTCTGCTGTAACTTCTTTTAGACAATAAAAAACATTAATGACAGAATCATACTCAACACATACACACACACAAAAAACAGTATTTGTATTTGTATTGTAAGTAGACAAATTAATTTTAACCAGTCATTGGTCCAAGTTCCTGGTTGCGAAAGCATTCCCTCTTTGTTTTCAGTTTCATATCCTGAGAAACTGCACCTTTCGTTAGGAGTCCGACACACACACAGAGTAAAAGTCTTCTGGCAGCAGACGAGTACAGGTAAGCTCTTCCAATTTTTTCAGGCAACTGCTTCATATAACTTCTGTTCAGACCTAAACTACCTTATTAATGTTCTTAAGTCTCATTTTCTCAGTCTGTTAATGTAAAGTGAACACTGTAACCTTCGTTTCTTGTTTACTGTATGACATATCTTTATTTTACATGTGAGGATGAAATATAGGCATCAGCAAGTCATTGACCAAAACTTATGCTAATAAGATTAAAAAAAAGCAACAAGAGTGGAGCTAAAAAAAAAAGCAGAATAGGGGAGAGTGGGGTAAGTAGTGCCAATTTTTACTTTAAGTGCCTTTTATGCAAGAGGATTACAGGAATTCCTCAAACTAAAATATGTAGATATAGTTGAGGATGTTGTGCATCACTGGGGGCAATCACTTTGGATCTTATGTAAGCTGTTTGAGAAATATAGCTTTAGAAAACAAAAGTGGTTTTGTGGCACAACTTGCCCAAGTGCAGAATAAGTTGTGCCATTAGTCAGAATAAACTGGGGTAAACTGTGCTGTTGATAACTGAGGTAATGTTAATGTTATGTAAATGTTTTCCAGGATGATGAAGATGAAAAAGCTGAAATCCATGGAGGAGCTGAAGACAATCAACTTTGGTCAGTCTGTACCTGCTCACAGTCTACTGCTGCTTCACTGGTTTGCCAACACCCTTATCATCTATGACAACAACAGAATGCAACTGACCTTTGACCCCAGCAATGGAGATTATGGTTCCCATCACTATGGCAACTATGAGGGCGTGTTAGACCAGCTACCTCGAGGACATAAGTACTACACTGTTGGAAATCTCCACAAAAGTGCATTGATAAGGCTTCCTGACCATGTTGTTAATCCTCCAGTTTCCCTTGATAGAGGAAACAAAGACAGGATCATATTCAGAGTCTTTGGGGAGAGTACTGACCAAGTGTTTATCACACAGCACTTTGACAACTCAGACTACCACGGAACAGCTTATGATCCACATCACACCTATCAGATCAGCCCAGACCTCCTTAGACAGATCCAAGAGTTTTCTTTGAGTGGTAACTATAACACTCTGCGGGATCTTGGGTACAAATATGGAGCTAATATTGTTCCCTCTGACAGAAATGATTGGGGACACCTCGCCTTCCTTGGACTGTTCTGGTGTATAGTGATGAACAAAATATTCATCATCCAGGAGCAGAGCAGAAGACCAGAGAGGAGGCACAGTGACGAGTTGAATCTAATCATAGAATCAGATTCTGACTCATGTCCCTGTACTCGTTTCCAATGCTTGTTCTGTGTACTTGTGCTTGTGCTGATCGCCTTAATTGTTGTTATTGCTCCTCTGATCTATTTTCTACACTAACTTCAGTGTAGGTGTTAGTCAGTCAGAATTGAGAGAAGGCTTTGTTGTATTTGTAAGCCACTATGGTCAGAAAGCCAGACTTTCAGCACAATTCACTATCAGAGGTAAAGGGGGGGGGGGGTCATTTTGAGTCGGTGATTTGATTTTTGCTTTAACAGAAAACCTCTGGTGTCTTTGAAGCACTATTTCACACATCTACTGTAAAATCATTTCTACCAGCAAAAGGCTTTTGTGTGTCATTTTTATTTTGAGATGCAAACCGGTTAAGTTAGTTTTCGATTTTCTTTTAATCTGATTATTTCATCAGACAGTTTGTTCATTACATTAGACAGCTGAGTGGAGAATAAGGAGGAGACAGTGGAGTGTGCAAAGACCTTTTTCTACAAAGGAAACCTAGCTGAATAATCAACAGAGTTTTCTCAAACTCTGTCAATCATCCTCCATGATGCTCATGTGAGCTAAAGCTAAAGTACTCGCACTAAACTATGAGCCCTGTTGTGTTAAGTTCTGCTTTTTTTATATGGTTCACAGTTTTCTTCAATGTGTTCAGTTAAATTCTGAGGGGATGAACAGGAGATATGACTTCACTGTTTGTCTTCAGACTGAGTGACTGAGAGCTGTTTCAGACACACAAAGTGGGTAGGGGAGGGTGCGTTTGATTCATTCACTCAGTCAGTCCTGTTTGTGGAGTGATAACGCTCTCATCAGGAGAGTTCATTAATTTCACAGGCAAACTCTGCGCTATGTACAATGCCTTAATACAACAAATGAAACAAATCCTAATATTGCTCCTAACTTTAAAGATGATGATTACAGCTGTCAGTCAAGCATATGAACAAATTCTTTCAGGAAATAGTGAAAAAACAAGCATCAGGAGGAAAAAGCTGCTAGTTTTTATGTGAATCTTTCCTGTGATATTTTAAACAAAAGTCACATCATATCATGAGTATTTTATATCGTGAGCCCTAATTGTACTTTGTACCGTACCGTGAGTTTTTTTTTTTTATTACATCCTGAGTATAACTCTGCAAAAAAACAGTTTCCGTTATAACTGTAACAGACATAATAAGATAAAATATAAACAGAACTAACTGAGTCGAGATTGGGATAATCGTGCATTAACTGAAACTGAGGTGGAAAGTTCAATTAATGTCATTTTGATTTTTACCATGATCGCTCAGCTCCACTGGTGCCTCCAGGTCACAGGTTTCTGCTGAACTTCCCCAGTCACAGCTGTCCAAGCACTGCAGTTTGTAAATAATAGTAGTTCTATTTTTGTTGTTGTTGTTGTTGTTTTTTTTCAACTGCTGTCACTATTTCTAATGCCAACTGTTCAAAAATCATGTTTTAATGCTGACTCCTACTACAACTAAGAGAGCTGAGGACAATCTTTACTGTCTTGATGATGAGTTAAAGCTTCAGTTTGTCTTTCACTGATTATATTCAGCTTTTAGAGATACCATTGTTATTTCAATGTGGTTTAGTTTGTCCTGGGATGTAAAAATTATGTCTATTAAATAATCATTTTTCAGCCAGACCTTTGTCAGTGTTTTGAAGTGAACTTCATCAGCACGAGTCTGCTCTGTCGAAACCATGAAATAAAGGTGTGTCTATTTTTGAACATTATTTATGCGTCACGCAAAAACACACATCCAACAAACAGACTAAAGACTTGTCTGTTTGACCGTTTCCAGCCCTTGTGACTTTCACAAGTCCTTGTTTGTAGCCAAGACCCAGGCAGTCCTATCAAAAGGCCTTTTATATTTGTGCAAAAGAGATGAATTCTGTTTTAATTCAGGGAAACAAGGTTAGCACTCAGCAGGCCGGCACAAGGCCCAACAGATCATAAGATAAGGAGTCTCTATTATAAAAAGAGTTGCAGACTCAGCTTGAGAAAAATGGGAATCAAAGATTCCTCTCAGGATAAGTCAAGAGCCAAGTTACCAAGTCCAGAGTGACAAACAGGCTCAGAGTCTGGGCTGCGAAAAAACATAAAGCTGACATGAAATCATGAAACTTCACCTTCAAATCATTTGTCTAACCAGCTGCAGCTCAATGTCAGGAGGAAGAGAAGAGTAAAATATAATTTATTTCTGCTTTGTGCCGTGAAAAGTGATACCCTGAAAGTATTAATCATCAGGTTTTCATTTTGATCTAATGTCCAACATCTGTCATTACAGCATAACTACTTCAGGAATGCTTCAGTCTATAAAACAGGAAACGTATCTGCCACAATGTCCCAGAGCCTAAAATAAAATTATCCACTGGATGTTTAAAAAACACAGATTCTTGTTTTTCTATCATGATTAAAACAGAAAGTCACAGAGCCATAAAACTAAGGGGCCAAGACAAGCTGTTTTTTTTTTGTTTGTTTTTTTTGTTTCTAAAATAATTCAAAAAGTATGTACTATTTAGGATTAAACTGTACTATAATGGACCACAGGTTTCATTTTTTCATAGTTGCAACTTTAATTTTGCACTGGAAACATGAGATTCTTCCCCAGGTCACTACTTCAGAGTTTACTCTTATGCATGTGTGATGTTAAGCACTGCACACAAGCCCTGCTGTCAGATGTGTTCATTCAACAAATCAGTTGTGTCATTAAGCAGTTGTACAAATTATTGTACAGTTATAACAAGAATTAATGCTTCAATACTTTCTACATTTGAATTTTACACTTTAAAAGGAACCCTGGCTACCAGAACGTCGTTTTCCTAAATGATCAGTGTTTTTACCAGCTACATAAGAACGATAAAAAAATCTCTCAAAATATCTTAGTTTGTATAAAATTTGAAAAAATATTTTCACCTGTAGGCCGCCATTGTTGTTTACGCCGCAATAACGTCTGGGTAGTGACGTCATATGGTTGCACCGGGCTCGATCTCATACAGGATCATATAAGTCCTGGAGCAGACTTCAGTGGTTTCCAGAGGAAGTTTTGTGGGTTTGTGTTGGAAAATAGTCGGCACAGCATTTGGCTTTAGTCTCCGTTTATAATGACCCACACCTGTCAGCTCTTTCATCAGCATGGGCCGGCTAAATGCAGCAAATGCTTCTGGGGAGAAGTGGCCAGANCAATAACGTCTGGGTAGTGACGTCATATGGTTGCACCGGGCTCGATCTCATACAAGATCATATAAGTCCTGGAGCGGACTTCAGTGGTTTCCAGAGGAAGTTTTGTGGGTTTGTGTTGGAAAATAGTCGGCACAGCATTTGGCTTTAGTCTCCGTTTATAATGACCCACACCTGTCAGCTCTTTCATCAGCATGGGCCGGCTAAATGCAGCAAATGCTTCTGGGGAGAAGTGGCCAGAGCATAGCCGGGATTTCCCACAACTTCCTTCTTTTCTTGTCTTTTGGGAAGCTGTGCAGACTAACATCAGTCTCCTTGTTTCCTTTGGACTGAAAAGTGCACCCAAAAGCAGCCACATGT